>CAUYRH010161242.1:0-15076 GCA_963574655.1 Perodicticus potto
CTCCTTGTCTTTAATCATCAGAGAAACGCAAATCAAAACCACTTGCTGATGTCCCCTAACCCCAGTAAGAATAGCCCACATCACAAAATCCCCCAACTGCAGATGCTGGCATGGATGTGGCGAGAAGGGAACACTTCTAAACTGCTGGTGGGACTGCAAACTAATACAGCCTTATGGAAAGAAGTATGGAGAATCCTTAAGGAATTAAAAGTTGACCTTCCATTTGATCTCATTGTATTTTTTTAAGGAGCAGGAAGACATAAATGGAGAACAGAAACCCGGTATCTGTAACTTGTCAGCCTGAGTCATAATTGGACTGTTTTTCCTTCCTCACACCCGTTGTGTGAATGAGTAGTGAGTAATTTAGGGAGGCAGGACAAGCTGGATGCTAACAAGAAAGTTAAGGATACACTCAGCATTAGTGTGAGTTTTGCAAAGATATTTAGAAGTATTACTATTTCTCAAGGGTCCTTTAAAGTGAGTTATTGATGTGAAATTAGGTAAGTTCATTTACCAGTCCACACACCAGCCCTGCAGCAAAATTAGTTGTGATTAAACATTTATAAGTGATTTCCAAATACAGACTGTGTGGTTCACTTAAGAAAGCAAGAATAAGTCAGTAAAAATGCATATATTCAATGGCCCCTAATCTCACCTAATCACCTTCCTATAAAGTATAGGGGCAGTCATGAAGCCACTTCTCTAGTCTTCTACTCCTTTATGGGATTGTTTTACCTTCTTTATGACTCCTAGGCTACCTCTGAGATTTGTTTCAAACTGACTTCACTTGTACAGAAAGTAGGTGGACCTATGTATGCTATTTTCATGGTGGTGGGATGAAACAAATGAAAATAAAGCTAGATATGCTGAATATATAGTGTTCTTTTGCCAGAGGTTTACACCAAATTTAGAAAGAGCTCGAATGTTTTTATGTAAGTACTATTTGCTACCAACTTTAGAAATGCATTTTGTCAATTCCAATTCGCAATTTCCAAGTCATGGAAGCAACCCAAGTACCCATCAACCCATGAATGGATTACCAAACTGTGGTATATGTATGCCATGGACTACTATTCAGCCATAAGAAATGATGGAGACTTGGGTGGCGCCAGTGGCTCAGTGGGTAGGGCACAGGCCCCATATACCGAGGGTGGCGGGTTCGAAACCCACCCCAGCCAAACTGCAACTGGGCATTGCAGCTGGTGCCTACAGTTCAGCTACACAAAAGGCTGAGGCAAAAGAATCACCTAAGCCCAGGAGTTGGAGGTTGCTGTGAGCTGTGATGCCCTGGCACTGTACTGAGGGTAACATAGTGAGAATCAAAAAAAAAAAAAAAAAAAGAAGAAATGATGTAGACTTTACATCTTTTGTGTTTACCTGGCTGGAGTTGAAACACATTTTTCTTAGTAAAGTATCACAAGAATGGAAAAACAAGTATCCAATGTACACAATACTTATATGAAACCAATATATAAACAACTACAGGCCCACACAAAAGGAAAACATTAAGTATAGTGTGGTGAGTGGGAGGAGAGAAGAAAGTAAGGAGAATGGGAGTAGAGATGTGATTGGCGGGTTCTCACCTAATATGTTCAAAGTGAGAGTGTTCAGCACACCCCCTGGATGAAGGGCTCAACTACAACTTGGACTTTACCTTAGAAATGAAAATCATGTAACCTAAACATTTGTACTCTCATATTAATCCGAAGAAAAAGACAACTGTATTTTGATGATTTATTATAGGTCATCTTTGATCAACGTGATTTCTATGTCCTTAAAGAAACATAAGACATTCACTAGCATGTCTTCATGACTATTTTAATACTTTAATTCTCAAATGTGTTATATTTTAAACCAAATATTTTTACTTCTGAGAAGTGGCAGGAGGTCATTGTCAGAACATCTTAGTAAAGTTCTAGACTTCTTCTATTATTTTTCTTAAGCCCAACAGTTACTAGAGGCTTTAAAACTCCAACATGTGAAATTAATAATAATCCAAAATGTGGTTAATCTATATATCCTGCTTCTGCTCCTGTCATTACTTTTTATTTTTTAAGTATAATACTATATTGGTATTATTTTCACCATACCCTCTTGCTATCATCTCCATATGGATATAAAGAAACATTTAAATCATTTTATTTAAATTTGGGTTTTTCTAAATTGCCAAAGTTGTCTGCATGAGATGTATTGAAACAGTTGGCTAAGATGGGGTTTAAAGGGTTATTTATAGTTTCATTTAGTGCTTTCATCACTCCTGCAATAGCCATGAATAATTGAGAGACGTATCACAGTAACTGGAACATATTTTTCATTCAACTTCAGGTACCATATGTCCATTTATGATCTGGAATGGGCTGAGTCATAAGTCCTAAATCTTCCCATGTTGAGAAGCAATCAATCTATCTCTTATTTTTCGGTATCACTGTATAGTGGTACCAAAAAACCTTCCCTTGGGAAGATGCTAAGTATTATGGGATCCATTATAGAACATGCTCTTCCCTTGGGAGAAGCTAAGCCTCACGGGATCCATTATAAAACAAATATACCTTCATCTATTTTTTATAAGAATCAATAGACCCTATGATGAAGGGAAAAACTGAGTTTATGAGGAGAGCCAGAATCTCCTGGCTTCTCTATCCTTATGAATTTTTCACTAACCTGTGGTTTTGCACCATAAGGATGTTCATGATAAGTAGAATCAATTTAGAGATTTATTACCAGTAGGCAGAAATAGAATAGCTGCCAATAATCTAATATAATCACTGTGCTTACTTCCAACAATCTTGGTTGAAACATTTCAAGACAAAAGGTCCTGTCATTTCTTTTCTCTTCTAATCTGACTATATTTTCATGATTTTGTAGGTTAAAAGCCACAGCTTCTACATTATATATTCTCTTATAAGTGTTTCCATAGTTGCTAAATTCAATAGGAACATTCGACATACTGGTGGTTGACCTGCGTTGTCACCAGTGCATACATATTTTCCTCTGGGAGATGAAGTTCATCTAAGAATCTGCATTTTTTAATGGATTAGGCATACTATTTTATCAGACTTTCCTTTCAGGGTCATTTTAGATTGGGGGTATTGTCATCTAGGTAAGAAAGTAGAAATTGGCAAGGGTGCTACAGGGCCTAAGGGGAAAAGCCATCAGACTGCCTGGGACAGACTACTAACTTAGGTAATGCCCCAAACCTGTATTTCTTGTTAGTCATGTATACTTGCTTTTCCTGAGCCAGTATAAGAAAGAAAAGGATAACCCCACTGGGACATGCAATTTTGTTCTTGAACTAAAGAATGGCAGCGAGTCAGTGACTTATCAGTTGTCAGTTTAAGACTTCTTTCAGATCCGGACAGATACCTTCTCTCTGGATCTGAACTCCTGCCACTTAGATGATGCGTTAACTCTTCAAAGGATTAATATTGATGTTTGAAAATCATTCTTTGGTCACTAAATAAAGGCCTCTGAGAAGTTGCTCTATGTTAGCGTTATTTATTCCTTTCAAAGTTTATTGTACTCATTTCTAGTTAGCTATGTATCTTGCTTATTAATTTCTCATTAGACATACAGGCATATATTTAGTCTTTTTTTCTTTAATTATTTACATATTCATAGTTTCTGTAACTATCAGCTTCTTACAATATTTTCATTAGGACAAAAATTTTCATTCAAAGAGGTTACTTTTCTCTGATATTGTCACACCAATCATAAGGGGTTAAAAGTACTAGTTATCCAAATGCAGTGAAACATTCTGCGATGTAAAAGCCTCGTTGAAGTGGAAGCTCCATGCGTGAAGACTTTGGCTTCTCCTTCAATTAGGCAACTCTGATTTCCCTTCCGGTCATGACCATTGTAAATACGCTTGACAATTTTTCATTACACTAAATTACAGCAGATTACAACACGTATAGTTTTAAAATAAAATTGTTATAGTATCCTTGGTAATAAATCCAAATGAATCAATAAGCTATCCAGAAGTGCAAATTACATTTATAGAAAAAAGTTAATGTGAACATTAAGACATATCCACTTTATTTCTTTTTGTTTGTTTTGTTCTAATTCCAAAGTCATAGGATATACATATATATTCACAAAGAAAACCTGTGCGAGAAACGGACTGAAATTTAAGCAATTTAAATATTTGGAGATAGAGAATCAACTGAACCACCAGAAGGAAAGTCTGGAATGAGCAACTTACATTGCAGCACTTCTGTCTGTGGAAATATTTAAGGAAACTAGAATATATTAAATGTATTGGAGATGGCTCAACTATTTATCTGACAATGAACAGGATCCTGGAAGGATTTCACAATATTCTTCCCCAGCATCATGGTTCTATAATCTTTCTATACGTTACATTTTAAAATCTTAGCACTTTAAAATATATGACAAACACTACATAATTGTTTGTGGATTAATTTCAATTTCCAGTAATGAGGAAAGCTAAAGACAGGCCAGAGAAGTAGAGTGTTTACATAGGAAAGGAAAGTGAAATAGACTAACCATTCCCTGAATAAATGAGAGTTGAAGGGATAATTTAATTGTCTTAATTAGGTCAAGTTTACTAAGCTTAATTCCAGCAAGATATAATACATTCTTGCTCTATTATTTCTATAATACGTGAATACCTTCAATTAAACAACAAATAGTTTTCTCTGTCAATCCTTACAGGTAGGCAAATGGCAAAGGTACCACTATCATGACCAGATGTGTGGGCAGTCATCACCAGATTTTTGTTTTTATTATTTTTTTAATATTAAGCTTAGGATAGTTTATGATATAAGGCCACGGCTCTCCCCTGGGGACAATTTTACCCTTGGGGAACATCTGTCAATATCTGGAAACATTTTTGGTTATCACAGCTGGGGGATCTACAGGCATTTAGAGCATGCTGGTAAACATTCTACAACACACAAGATAATGCCCTCACAAGAAAGAATTATTCAGCCCCCAAATGTCAAGAGTGCCAGAGTTGAGAACCCTTGATGCTAAGTAAATCCATGCATGTACAAAATACTCTTCGTTTAAAGGGAAAATTTTGACTTCCACTATTTGTCATTTTAACTCTCACCAGATGTAAATTACAAGCTAAATAAAAGAGTAGCACCGGGTTGCAATATTTAAGGAAGCCGGATTGCCAGTGGATTGAATAAAGCCTCAAAGCTACTTTGCTATGTAACTTTCCCCAGCAGATGTCACCTGGAACAGAAGTAATTACAGGAAATTTCTAAGCAAGACTTATGAAAATATTCTACTGATGTTAGAATATCATCCTTTCTCCAAACTTACTGGAGAATTTCAGATCCTGGCTCCACTCTGGACTGTCTCAGGGATCTTGGATACACTGTTTAACCCTATGCCTTGATTACCTCACCACACAACAGATTTGGGATAACCGTATCTTATTTCACAGGATTATAAAAATTGAGGTAGATAATACATGCAGCAGGAACTACTACAAGTAGTTCTTAACGATGAAGTCCCCCCGCCCCTTTGTTTTGAAGAAAACAAAATACTTGGAGGGATGGTTTTAAGGAGGGAGAAGAGATGCAGGCCTCTAGATCAGGGTTCACGAAATTTAGGAAGGGAAGACTTGAGTGAGAGATGAGAACAAAAGTAAAAGGGAAGGATGGGCAAGAAGCTCAAGGGAACAGACAAAGAAGCAAGTAGGAAAGTGTCATCTTGCAGAGGCTGGAGGACTTCTAGAAAACAGATGTCTACCATACCGTATTAAGTTATTTGTTGCCAGAATGAATGTCCTACCCTTCTCTCCAAATCATCAGTAAAGTCTGCTTTACTCTGTTTTTCTTTTTTGATGGGTTTCAGGGAAGATGAAACCTTGAGAGAAGATCTATCCCTTGGATAGGTCAATGACCAGAAGGGTCAAGATGTGAAGAATGAGTGACTGGGGAGCTGAGGAGCAGGCGAGCTGGAGTAATTCTGTGAATTACAGAAGCAAGAGCTGCTAAGGACTCAGGAATGTAAAGATATCTGAAGGGAAGACACTGGCCTTTCAAAGGTTGTCAAATGGATACTAAGTCCAATGTCATGTAAATTTCAAGGCTATTAGCATCGTGAATATAGTCTCATCCCTCTGTTTGGTATATGCAGGAATTGATTCCAGGACACCCACACATACCAAAATCCTCCAGTGCTCAAGTCCCCCAGGCTGCCCTCAGTTACAGAGGTTTCCCTTCCCCAGGGTACTGCATTTTCCATCCGTGTGTTCTTGAAAATATCCACGTGCAAGTGGACCCATGCAGTTCAAATCCAAGTGGTTCAATGGTCTACGATCCTGTCAACAGGAGATGTTGCTTCCACTGTTAGTGCAGCTCAAGTCCAACAGACACCTTTGTTTAGCTTTATAAAGGCTCTTAGGAGGCAGAAAGAGGAAACGTTTTGAAACCTGAAGTTCTAAGTTGACATTCTGGTTCTTACTGCTCTTTAAACAAACACATTGGACCTTTTGGTGCTCAATTTCTGCATCAGGGCAATAGGCAATAACTATATGCTTTGCAGGACGAATACACAAAACTTCTATGGAGAGCTTTGCATGTGATGAAGCTTTCCGTTAGTTAACATTAGTATGCACTAATTGAAGAGATAATGTCATTTAATTCCTAGGGTGTCTGGTTGTAAAAAGTAGGGGCTTTGTAATAAATAGTCATTGGTAAATGTAGTGGAATGTTCGTCAAAATGAACATTACTCCTGTGATTACACTTGTGTGAAAGCCTTAGGATCACATTTTAATTTCAAGTATATAGTCTGGAAGAAGAAAAAGAGCAATTAAAAGTGCCAACCTCCCACTCCAGTTCCTGAAAGCATATCAGTACTATAACTTACTTCACCCTGTGGTACAATAAACTTCCTGCCATGAGAGTTTTGACAGTTTAAAATATCCACACTTGATGTGATTTATCATCTTCCCCCCTTGTGTGATGTCAGGATTCTCCAGAGTGTACCACAAGCACTTATCTACCCACATATTTTTTTAAAGCAGAAAAACAAACACAAAGACTAACATGTACCCTTCAAAATAAACATCTATTTAAAAAGATGAAAAGAATGCTTTTGAACTTATGTTTTCAAATATAGTGATACAAATGGCCAAAAAAGTTAAAACCCCCTAGAGAGATGAATACACTTTAAACATTCCGCGCAAAATGTTTATCTTCTTTTCATCGTTGAATTTGCTATTCTTTTAAACTTCTATGATGCTTTCGCCACAATGAAGGATCAGCATAAAAAATAAAGGATAAGCTATTGCCTCTCTTTACTTAGTCTGCCTTCCTCACACACACCACTGCCAACTTCGCTGCTTCCTAAAGTTGTCCGTAGGTATGTCCAGGGGTCCCACCCCTTCCAAACCCTCTGCCTCTCCATGTAAAGAGTTGTACAGCTGCAGCTGCTCAACTACTCATATTGTCTTCGGATTTTCCATTTACACTCCCTTGTGTTTGTTCTCTTCTTTGGAACTGAAATTTATTTAGAGTAATACTTCCTTTCTTTTCCTTCCTCATAGAATCTTACCATGGTATGACGGTAAGATCAATCAAACATGATTGGTGGCCCAGAAATGTCTGAGAAAAAGATAAAGTAGATTTTTAAACAACCAAGTTATCCTAGTTGGCTGGAGTACTTGGAGAAGTCCAGCATCGTGGAGTCCACCTCACGGAATGGCAACTGACTTTAATTGGCTCCCCGTCCATACAGCTTGTCTCCGACCTTACAGTGATTTGTTATTATAATGTCTCTTGACACAGAAGGGACAGGGGAGTGCTTGGCTCTGTCAGCACAAATCCAATAACAACAGCAACAACAAAAAAGAAAACATAAACCGTGCTTAGAAAAATGAAAACATAAACCAGATATACTATTTGATGGAAACTACAACAATATAAACTTTATCTTGGACCTTAAAAAAACTTTTCTCTCTTGAGGGTATGTTAATCGCCCTCCTATTACTGAGGAACTTTTTATAAAGAGACCTAGTAAGTTTAAAACTATTTAAGAGAATGGGAAGTTCTACCTACTCCTGAGTAGCAATGAATTAAAGAAATTAATTCCTAAGGAAAAATATTATTTCTAATGACTCAGCAGCATCTATGAATGATTTGTCCCTTTCAAAAAATGTCCTAAATCATTTATTCCTTGAATTCAAGCACCTCTAAGGGGTATTAATGTTCATATATCTTTTCCAATTTTTATAGATTTTAGTGCATCCACTAAGTCACATCATGAATAGATAAAGAATTTTTTATCTGAGGATCTGATTTCTTTTTCTTTTGTAAACCCTCTTCCCCCACAGACAAACATCAGAGATGACAATAAAAATTACTATCTGCATCAAGATAGTAATGACTATCAACAGATAACAAGTAATAAACAAAATATTGGATTTAAGTTACAAAGATTATGAAATAGAAGACAAACTGTAGCTGTTTTTCCTTCCATTAGATGATTTCTAAATTAGGATAAAATAAATAAATGTAAATCATAAGAAATCTCTGCTATCTAACAATAAATGCAACACAGAAAACTGTTAGTGCAATGTGGTTTTAAATCACACTTGAACCCTAAGAAAACACGCCGCCTTGCACTCCACTGCAGCTTCACAGGAAAAACTAATGTTCAAGTTCACCAGCCCTGGCTTTTGAGTTTTCATGGGCTCCTGACAGACTTCGAGGTCCTCGGTCTCTATAGGGAAAGAATAAAGGGCCAGTTGACATCTCCAGGATTATAAAGTAAGAAAAAAATTAAAGCTCCAGAGTGAGACCAAGAGCTTATGTAAGTCCTTCACATTTCCTACATATTTTATTCATTACCAACCACAGCAAAATCAGAAGACGTTTCCTGTGCTTGTACCACCCTGTAGAGCCAAGTAAACACCAGAGGTCCTGGATTATTTAACTCCATTTTGAACAGCAGACAAGTTTGACCGCAAACTAAAATCCAGTTGTTAAAATAAGCAACTTTGGGGGGAAAGGAAAGCTAAAACAAGTCCTGGGAAATACTGTACCAAATAAAAAACAATGCATTCTAGATATTTACATTAGATAAGGTAGCTTGAAATTCCATTAATAAAGATTGCTATTTTCTTTTATAAAAATCATTTTGGTCTTTACTTCTGAATATGTAGCATATTTTAATATATCACTTTTACACGTGCTATTTTTTATAACATCAAAAGAAATA
This sequence comes from Perodicticus potto, assembly GCA_963574655.1. Taxonomy (NCBI): domain Eukaryota; kingdom Metazoa; phylum Chordata; class Mammalia; order Primates; family Lorisidae; genus Perodicticus; species Perodicticus potto. The sequence continues at coordinate 9,200 of CAUYRH010161242.1, forward strand.
AAACATATTTTTCATTAATTCTTTGCCACTGCAGGCTCACTTTCAAATAAACGTCAGTAGGAGAGCAGAACAACGTTTCCGTCTACTGACCAGTGCCACGCTGACGGTTACAATTAGCATATTCAGGAAACCAGTTAGAATTAGTGTATTCAGGAAGCCTGATAGTTAAGATTTATGTAAGACAAATAAATTTATGGTGAGTCTCATGGCTGCCTGTGCCTGGATGTCCCCAGGATTTCTATTTTCTTCAAAAAGGCCATTGGTATATATCAAACAAAGATAGAAGCTTTTGGTACACTGAGAAGATAACGGCGTAGAGGCAAATCTGTTTTTTCTTATTATTTAGTTGTTGTTTGCTATTGAAAAATATTACAAGCTGACACTGTTTGACAAATGAATAATGATCGGTGCCCTTAGCTCTATAGGTAGAAAATACAGTCACAATACTAAGAAAGAATCTGGTTGAATGTCAAAGGAAAATAATGCACTTAATGTGGGTATTATGGCAGTATCACAATGAATTGAAAGCAGGGATAGATGAAAAATCTCCGGCGATAAACTATTCCTGTGGTGAGATTCATACATTTAGAGGCACAGAACACAGAGCATAGAAAACACAAAAATCCTTATCTGATAGGGAATCGTGAATATCAACTTGATGAAAGATTCCATGTTTTTGATAGGCAAAAAGAAATTTTTGTGTCCAGTACAAATATATGATATCATCAAAGATATTAGATGTTGGGTTGAATAATGATTACCTGTGCCTGTTAATGGAAGCCATTTATAATCTTCAGTTTTATGATCATATGTTGGAAGCTAATGAAACTGTCATTAGAAAATTCTAAGTCAGTGGTTCTCAACCTTCCTAATGCCCCCTAATGCTGTGACCCTTTCATACAGTTCCTCATGTTGTGGTGACCCCCCAACCATAAAATTATTTTCATTGCTACTTCATAACTAATTTTGCTACTGTTATGAATCGCAATGTAAATATCTGGTAGCAGGATGTATTTCCATTGTTACAAAGGGGTCACGACCCACAGGTTAAAAATCGCTGTTCTAAGTGGATATATTATAGCTTTTTGCAGTTCCACCCAGGCATGTGGCAGCCAAGTCCTCCAAAGGAACTTTAGGAAGAAATTGAGTTGGTTTCGACTTCCTACTGAGGAGAATTAGACAATGATTCAAACCCTGTGCATTAATTATGTCCTAGTTATGGAAGGGCTGATAGGTGGTGGTAGATGGAATATGAATGTCAGAAAAGATATAGGTGAAGAGGAAGCGTCGGAGAGAAGACGCAGAGAAAGGTGGGAATTCTGGGTGAATGTACTGTTGAATAAAAGAGAGTTAAATCTAAGTAAATAGGACGTAACATAGCAAATGTAAAGGTGGGAAGTTAAGGCATCAAAAATAACAGTTTAGTATCTCTCATTACCTGAGTTTTTGGGCTGGCCATTAGATGAACTCTTTCTTACATATTATACTTTCTGAAAACTGGTCAAAAGTAAACCCACAGTGATACTCAATCTTGCTGATCATTCTTCACGGACTGCTTATGAATATAGCCCCAAGGGCTTAGTTGTGTTGGTCAACTAAACATTCAATTATTGGGAGAATTACAGGAGTGGAGTGGGGCGGAGAGTGACATTTCAGTTACTAACAGGTCTATAATCCCTTATCTTGTCTCTATTTCCCAAAGCTGTTTTCTCATTTGGTTTCAAAAATGGACCTGAACTAATAGGAGGCTATTTGTAGTCTATTTGTCTGACACAAACAACTACTTATAGATTTTGCTGCCAAAAGGTTAATGTTATTGGCTATAGATAAATTCCATACTCAATGGGGGTATTATGGAACATGCAATAGATGTACCATATTACTTTCCTAAAATCTGAAAACATGAATTCTGAAACATCTAATCTTAAGGTTCCCCCAAATGGGATCCCCTTTATCATGGGTAGATCCTTGTATGACCTATGGAAACAGTTTGCCTCTCAAATGAGAAATGGCTTCTGAGAGTGAGAAGTTTAGGAGGATACTTACATAGAAAAGTATTTCCTACTCTCTTGGACTCAAACATAGATCGTCAACAGAGACCTAAAAAACTGCCTATGGTAAAGGGCTCCATCCTTCCCAAAGTGCAAGGTCAAAATAGAGAAAGTATGTTAGGGAAAAACTATGTAACAAAAGCAGAATCTGAATGAAGAGATGGAGGTTAAATCTAATGGGTGAGGATAGTTGTTTTATCTTTTGATTTGTAATTCAAAGTAGCAAGCTTCCTTTATTGTAACTGAATTATGAGGAAGATGTATCATTCGTGTTCTTAAATTCTAAAAGAATTTGCATAAAACTTAAAATGTCTTATAAAGCCAATGCATTTTAGAAATAAAAAATATATAATTTTATTCCAAAAATGATTTGATATGGATTATAGTAAAAACTCATATCTAGAGAGATAGCCCCAAACTAAGAAGTATAGGATGAAGAACTAGATCAAGAATGCCTAGGGAGGAATGCCAGAGTGAGGAAGCATACTCTGAGCTTCCCAGCAGCCAAGGAAATCCGGCAAATACATTACTTCTCTTTCATCGTATGTGTCAAGGAATACGAGAAGCACTTCTGGTAAAAAAACAAACAAAGTGGCTTTGGGTGGTAAAAGAATTCCAGCGTGAGCTTCATTGTATAGACATCTTCAATAGCAGATTTACCTACACAGAATTACTCAGCATATGAATATTCTATCATGAATTACTACATATCTACCTTTATTAAACGTCTCCTTTTTTCTTTTTTTTGTAGAGACAGAGTCTCACTTTATCACCCTCGGTAGATTGCCATGGCGTCACACAGCTCACAGCAACCTCCAATTCCTGGGCTTAGGCGATTCTCTTGCCTCAGCCTCCCGAGTAGCTGGGGCTACAGACGCCCGCCACAACACCCAGCTATTTTTCTGTTTTGCAGTTTGGCCAAGGCTGGGTTTGAACCAGTCACCTTCAGTATACGGGGCCGGCACTTTACTCAATGAGCCACAGGCGCCGCCCCTATTAAACTTCTTAAATGAGAAAAAGTCACAGAATACCAGTAAGCTGAAAGAAAATCCAGGACATATGAATCAGTGCACATTCACCATTGGCTCTACCTTTTTTTTTATTATTATTAAATGATAGCTGTGTGCATTAGTGCAATCGAGGGGTACAATGTGCTGGTTTCATCTGGTTTCATATACAATCTGAACTATTTTCATCAAACTGATTAACATGGCCTTCCTGGCATTTTCTTAATTATTGTATGAAGACATTTATATTCTGCATTTAGTAAGGTTCGCCTGTACCCTTCTAAGATGCACCGGAGGTGTGGCCCCACCAATGGCTCTACTTCTTAAGAGCAGGAGCAATCTTTTCAAACGTGTATCTCCCGTTTTCAGCATCCAGCACAAAAATGATAGATAAACATTTGCTGATTGAATGTTTGAACAAGGTTTAAAGGTTAATGTGAAGATATTTCTCCAGAGAGATGAGCCATTTTTTTAATGAGTGTTTTTAGTGTTAAAGAAGAGCTATAAGGCTATATTTAGCTTACTTATTCAGTTAGCATTATAGGCAGTTGTAGACAGCAGAAAATTATGTGTCCAGTCACACAAGACATTTTTAAGACCTATGAGTCTCCCCTAAACATAATGTTATGAAATGTCCTTTTGCTAAAAATACTGGAATCGAGTAATTATCTACTTTTGAATTTTAATGAATAGGCCATCTGCTCATTCAAATTGAAAAAATGAAATTTTTCTACAAATTAACTAGTTGATGAGATGTCCCCTGTGACTAAGTCTGTTTCACTATTTTTTTTTTTTTGGTTGTTATATTTAACCTAAAGATGACGCATAGAATATTATACCAAGTTTTATAATCTCAAGTATGGAAAAAATGCTTTCCTTGATCATGTAATAATCACAGTATCTAAGCCTTTGACAGGTTATATTTATAATTTTATCAAAGACTGATTTTTATTACAATAATTTCCACAAACACCATTAACATGAGTCGAGATGAAGAAAAACGCATCCATTTTCTTCTGTGATTATTACGACAAAGCTTTAAATTCTAAACATACCCTGTTTTATGTATGGATTATCACTATAACCAAAAATAACAATTGTTTTCAAACTCCTTATTCTCCATTCTGAGAACCTTTTGTTCCCTGCATGTTGTCCCCTCCTATATGCTAGCCAATTGCCACCTTGGGGCTTTCACAGGTAAGTTACTTAAAAATAAATAAAATGTAAAATATATCTACTTAGCATCACTAGCCACATATGATCAAATGTTACATGTCACCAGTGGTGACCATGCTGGTGCAGAACATTTTCATCCTTTCAGAAAGTTCTACTGGACAGCATTGTCCCATCCTTCCCTGACCGTTATCCCCATGAAAAATCATTCTTCACTTCAGCAATCACTTCAGACTAACTTTCTCAAACCAGGCCCCAGATCCCCCTTACTCCGTTCTTCAGTTTATTAGACCTTTCCATAATTAGTTGACTTATCTAACATCTCCATTAGTTTTTAAAGGTCTTTGGGGGAAGGAGAAACAAACTTTGTGTATTGTTCCGTGAAACAAAAAGAAAATTGGTGGTACTTTATAAATAATGCAGTATAGCAGCATGACTTCGGCAGAAAACATACTTCATGCGTCCCAGCAGCTGAAGCTTTCAGCCTAATTAAAAATGAAAATACTATTACAGTCTGAAATCATATCTAAGTCATCAAATTAGTATGCCTGACATTACAGTTGCAGAAAGTATTCAAGATGCTGCCTTTTAGAAATGAGCTTGCTTTGTCCTCCCTTATCATCCAAAGATAAATACAAGTTCTCTACATAGAGTGTCAAATTGAAATAGGACTGAACCTTCTCATCTGAGCTTACTTGGTAGCAGCTTTAAATTTATATGCCTCTGTCATGTGGGATTTCACCTAGAAAATGGAACTCGTTAGGGAGGTAACACATAATTCAAGTTTTCCTTCAAGTTCTGACCTTTGCCTTTGGCTGTGGCTATCATTTCCCTCCCATTCTCCACCTCTCAACGTGCAAACACCCCCAGCAGCTTGCCTGAGGCAAAATGGTGAGGTGCAAGTCTTTGCTGGGTTTTCTTTCTAGAGCCCTCCATGAAAATCTTTCTGGAGATCTCCATGAAAAAGCCCTCACTGTTTCCCAGACCTCACCCATTTGAAGGAAATATTTCATATGTATTTCTAGTTGCCGCAATATAAAAATGGTTTAATAACTCAACTCCCCACCATGCCATTGCCATTTATTTGTTCCTGTACTGTTTACTCTCATACTCTTGATGGTGGATGTTTTATGCAACAGAGCATTTTTTTCTTCAAAACTACTTTGTCTTCTCTTAAAGAAAACAGTGTTTTTCTTTTTTTTTTTTAAAAAAAAACAGCAGATATTCTCGTTTATTTGCATGCTAGTGTACACATAGAAAGCAATCCCGGAGTAATGTACAATATTTTAACACCAAGACTGTTGAGGGTGGCAGCTCTGGGGAATTTTCACTTTCTATGTTGTGTGTGTCTATAGTATTCTAATTATTATTGTTATTTTGAGACAATCTCACTTTGTCACCCTTGGTAGAGAGCTCTGGCATCACAGTTGACAGGAACCTTAAACCCCTGAGCTCAAGCGATTCTCTTGCCTCAGCCTCCCAAGTAGCTGGGACTGTAGGTGCCTGCCACAATGCCCAGCTATTTTTTTGTTGCAGTTGTCGTTGTTTAGCTGGCCTGGGTGGGTTTGAACCTGCCACCCTTGGTGCATGTGGCTGGCGCTGTAACCATTGTGCTGCAAGCGCTGAGCCTATAGTATTCTAATTTA
>CAUYRH010161246.1:0-13751 GCA_963574655.1 Perodicticus potto
TTTTCACACAAAAGTGTAGGTGCTTATAAATTGGTTTTGTAGTAGGGCTGAGTACATTGGATACTTTTTCTTCCATTCTTGAGATATTTTGCTAAGAAGAATATGTTCCAGCTCCATCCATGTAAACATGAAAGAGGTAAAGTCTCCATCTTCCTTTAAGGCTGCATAATATTCCATGGTATACATATACCGCAATTTATTAATCCATTCATGGGTCGATGGGCACTTGGGCTTCTTCCATGACTTAGCAATTATGAATTGGGCTGCAATAAACATTCTGGTGCAAATATCTTTGTTATAATGTGATTTGTGGTCTTTGGGATATATACCTAGTAGAGGAATTGAAGGATCAAATGGCAGGTCTATTTTTAGATCCCTAAGTGATCTCCAAATGTCTTTCCAAAAGGAACACATTAGTTTGCATTCCCACCAGCAGTGCAGAAGTGTGCCCTTTTCTCCACATCCACGCCAACATCTCTGGTTTTGGGATTTTGTGATGTGGGCTAATCTTACTGGAGTTAGATGACATCTCAGAATGCTTTGAGAATGATTTGCATTTCTCTGATGATTTAGGATGATGACCATTTTTTCATGTCTGTAGGCCGTGCGCCTGTCTTCTTCAGAGAAGTTTCTCTTTAAGTCCTTTGCTCACCCTTAGATGGGATCACTTATTCTTTTCTTCCTAATACATTTGAGTTCTCTGTGGATTCCAGTTATTAAAACTTCATCAGAGACATAACCTGCAAATAGCTTCTCCCATTCTAAGGGCTGTCTGCTTGCTTTACGTACTGTGTTCTTAAAGGCTGTGCAGCCTTTTAGTTTGATAAGATCCAGTAATGTATTTTTGGTGTTGCTTCAATTGCCCGAGGGTCCTCTTCGTAAAATACTCTCCCAGGCTCATTTCTTCAAGAGTTTTCCCTATACTTTCTTTTAGTATTTTTATAGTTTCATGTCTTAAGTTTAAATCTTTAATCTAGTGAGAGCCTATCTTAGTTAATGGTGAAAGGTGTGGGTCCAGTTCAGGTTTTTACAGGTTGCCAGCCAGTTCACCCAGCAAAATTTGTTAAATAGGGAATCTTTTCCCCCATTGAATGTTTTTAATTGGCTTATTGAAAATCAAATAACAGTAAGTAGTTGGGTTAATCTCTTGGTTCTCTATTCTGTTCCATACATCTACCTCTCTGTTTTTGTGCCAGTATCATGCTGTTTTGATCACTATCGATTTATAGTATAGTCTGAGGTCAGGTAGCGTGATTCCTCCCGATTTGTTTTTACTTCTGAGTAATGTCTTGACTATTTGAGTTTTTTTTCTTATTCCATACAGAACAAAGTATTATTTTTTCGAGATCTTTAAAGTATGACAGTGGTGCTTTAATAGGAATTGCATTAAAATTGTATATTGCTTTGGGTAGTGTGGACATTTTAACAATGTTGATTCTTCCCAGAAGTATGTTTTTCCATTTGTTAACATCTCCAGCCCTTTCCTTTCTTAGAGTTTCACAGTTCTCTTTATAGAGATCATTCACGTCCTTTGTTAGGTAAACTCCCAAATATTTCATCTTCTTTGGCCCTACTGTGAAAAGAATAGAGTCCTTGACTGTTTTTTCAGCTTGACTATTGTTGGTATACATAAAGGCTACAGATTTATGAGTGTTGATTTTGTAACCTGAGACACTACTGTATTCCTTGATCACTTCTAAGAGTTTGCAGTTCAATCCCTTGGGTTTTCCTGATATACAATCATATCATCTGCGAAGAGTGAAAATTTAATCTCCTCTGACCCTATATGGATATCCTTGATTGGCTTTTCTTGCCTGAGTGCAATGGCTAAGACTTCCATTACAATGTTGAAAAGCAGTGGAGACAATGGGCAACCTTGCCTGGTTCCTGATCTGAGTGGACATGATTTCAATTTTACTCCATTCAATACAATATTGGCTGTGGGTTTGCTGTAGATGGCCTCTGTCAGTTTTAGAAATGTACCTTCTATACTGATTTTCTTAAGTGTTCTGATCATAAAACGATGCTGGGTATTATCAAAAATTTTTTCTGAATCAATTGAGAGAATCATATGGTCCTTATTTTTTAATTTATTTATGTGTTGAATTATATTTATAGATTTATGTATATTGAACCCGCCTTGAGACTCTGGGATAAAACCCACTTGATCATGGTGTATATTTTTTTTGATGTGTCGCTGGATTATGTTTGCTAGGATATTGTTGAGTATTTTTGCATCAATATTCGTTAGTGATATTGGTCTATAATTTTCTTTTCTTGTTGGGTCTTTTCTGGTTTGGGGATCAAGGTGATGTTTGCTTCATAGAATGTGTTGGGTAGTATTCCTTCTTTTTCTATATTTTGGAAAAGGTTAAGTAATATGGGTACTAGTTCCTCTTTTTTTTTTTTTGCAGTTCTTTGGCCAGGGCTGGGTTTGAACCCGCCACCTCTGGCATATGGGGCCAGTGCCCTATTCTTTTGAGCCATAGACACCGCCCAGTACTAGTTCCTCTTTAAGGTTTGGTAGAATTCTGATGTTAAGCCATCTGGTCCTGGGCTTTTCTTTTTAGGAAGATTTTGAATAGTTGATGCTATTTCAGAACTTGATATAGGCCTGTTCAACATTTCCACTTCATTCTGGCTAAGTCTAGGAAGGTGGCATGCTTGCAAGTATTGGTCTATTTCATTAAATTTAATATGATTTATGATATAATAGATATAATTATATATTACATAACAAATATAATACAATATATAATATGTACCATATAAATAGAGATATATAGTGACATCTACTCACAATTTTGGCTAGGCTGGCCATGAAAAAATGCATGCAATGTGGCCAATATTTCTAGAAACAATTGTTTTCACCCCATCTTGTTCTATACTTATCAGTTTAATGGAAAGAAGTGAGTAAAGAATGTCTTTGTGAATGAAAATATAGAAGATTTTTTGATTATAAAAGTGACTTTATTAGAAATAGAAGCTTTTGGAGTTCAGTAGCCGATATCAGCCTATTCTGCTGAGCTAACTCTGACCTATTGAGCCTTATCTCCGTTTAGCACTAAATGGTGAGCTGCTGCTGCTAACACCGGAGGTGGTGGTGGTGGTGAATAAACTCCTAGGGCCATCTGCATTTCCCTTTCATTAAATGAAACTAACTTTGTTATCTGTGATAGACTCTAGATCTGAAAATGAAGCTCAAAAAGATCTCACTCAAATAAGTCAACTGGAAAGTTACATGGCCAATTGTGAGGAATTTGCATTATAAGCCCCATCCCAGGACAGAAACCAAAATCTTCTAACAGAGTGCTTTCCATAACTGAAAACATATTTTTGATTTGGACCTGGCATCCAAGTGACTGGCTTATTGGGCATAAGTCAGGGTATGTGTCCTTTGTCCAGAGTTATGAGTTTCACAAGGACCCTAGAACCCTTGAACAATATCTACAGCAGAAAAGGTTAGACTTAGGGCCACGTGACATACTCAGTATCTAAGTTCATGTATCTTCATGTGTCTCTTTCCTGAAAAATGTTCACCCATGTGCCTAAGTCCAGATGAATTGTCAATAAGCTGTAGTCAAAGCTGGCATTATATGAACTGCTTATTCATCCATAAAACCAAAGCAGGCAAGAAAAATAGCGATCAAGTATACCGTTAGTGTTTGGAAAAAAGGAAGGAGGAAAAGGTTTCTTCTTAAATTTTCCAATTTCACAAGTCCTATGTATCTAGAAACTCAGCCAGACCAGAGGTAGCTATAGCCACATAAATATATTTATAGGTTAATAGCAGCTTCTATATGCATGAAAAATATGATCTTTATTGGACATCCCAATCCTTTATTGTGATTTCATTACTGTGGAGTCATTGAATGTGTGTATAGTAAGCTATAATAGAGATGATAGCTGTGTGAGCTTGATTAATTTTGTTAGTCCAGATGTGTCTCTTTACATGTGCTTCCCTCATTTGGCATATACCTATGCAATAAATTTCTAAGCTTGTTTGGAATTTTTTCCACAACAGGATGCCCTATGTGTGTGCATATTTATTTTTATTTTTTTTCTCATTTTAGGTTTTAATTCTTCCTGAGGTATCTATATAGACATAGTAGATAACATCTAATGCTGCACATATTTTTCCAGTGTAGCCAATAGGCGACCTTTGTTGAGTCTTAAGGCTTTAGAGTAAATATAACTACTGTATATAATTCTATACTCTTTGACAAATTTTTAGTCTCATTTAACAGATCAATTTAGTAAAATAGTTATATCCCATTTTATGAGTTGACAGTACAGACAAGGCTGGGATCTAAATACAGGTGGGCCACAGCCAAAATTCAGAGAAATTTCTATCAAATTTCTTTCATATGTAAAACTTAAAATCTGCAGGCTAGCTTCTAGCCCCATGAATTTGCATTTCAAACATGGTTTCTCCAATATTACTCACATATTTCAAGAATACTCTGCCAAATGTGTTTTGTTAGTTTTAGTGAGACTCAACCATATTGCACCCCCAGGCCAGGTGTTGGGCAGGAAGATCATTTCTGGTACTTACTCCTATGCTTACTTTGATAATTAATAACTTACCCATTCATAAAAGTGATGTCATACCACATACACACAACCCCTAACCCAAAGTAAATGCTATTTACTCAACTTTCTTTTGCTAAGATGCCCAAAAAGTGCCACTCCAAAACCTCATAGGAGGAAAGGAAGAGTGAGAGATGGAGTAGTCTTTGTGAAAAGAGACAGTGTTCTTTTCTAATCAAGGTTCAAATCTATCAAGTTATAAAAAAATAACTAGTCATACGGACATACTGTAGGATCCCTCCTCGGGCCTTCAAATGAGCAGATGTCCTTAAGCATAAGTTCCATTAGTTTCAAATAGATCTGCCTCTGTGTTTATACCAAATATGTAAGTGATTCACACACAGTTATTTTAATAACAACCTATATACCCTCTCATACTTTTCCCCACACTCACACAATCTCATATACATGCACACATATTCACAGATAATCGGAGGATTGCCAATAGTCAGCAAATATGGAACATTATGCCATTTTCTGAATTTTACTGTCTTCACTCAACAATACTGCAAAATCCTTGCAAGTCAATGGTATAGTTCTAATTCATTCCTTTTAATGGCTATGTAAAATTCTATAATTTATTCAGCCATTTCCTATGGCAACCATTTACTTTATTTCCAAACGTGTAATACTGTAAGACATATCACAGTAAATAATCATATTCATAAGTCCATGAATGCCAATGAGCTTAATTCTGTGAGATATATTTCCTAAGGTAAAATCCATGATTACAAGGGTTATGTAGCTTTTAAATTTATTAACTAAAGTCCACAATTCATTCAGATTTCCTAAGTTTCTGCACAGAGTTTTTTTTCTGTTCCAAGACAATCACAAATTTTAAATTTTTATAAAGAACATATAACTTACCAAAATATTTTAAAACTTTATGTTTTGACCAGCAATGTGTTATTTTTATATGCATATCCTTGCCAGCAATATGTATTAACAATTTTTTAATAGTAATAAGTAATACACAATTGTCACATTAACTTGTGTCTCCTTGACTACTAATACAGATGAACATATTTTTCTGTATTGGTGGGTCATGTCATCTCCTCATATACTTTGCCATTTTTCCCATTGGTTTCTTGATCTTTTCAGTATCCATTTATAAGACTTCTTTGTATTATCTAACTAGTAACTCTACCTTACATCAGGTAATTTACATTTAGTAGTTTTCTAAATCACTCATTTGTGCATTATGCTTTTTAATAGTACATTTGACATACAAAGAAGTACTGGACAATGCAAATGCCCCAAAAAATGTACAGTACTTTGGTTTAGCATTAAGCAATTCTTCCCCATCTTTCAATCACATATCTCCAAGAGCCTCTTTATTGTTTTTTTGGTTTTGGGGGGTTTTTTGTGTCACTCTGGATTTCTGCAATCAGAATTTCTTTTCGCAAATGATAAAGGATAGAGAAGGATATAGGATAAAGGATAGAGAAGACAGTTTTATCTTTGTCCTCACAGCTTGGCAGGTTATTTAACAAATGGTACCAGTAAAATCATCTATTCCACTTAACTGAGACATCACTTTTTAGTGTATTGGCATGTATTTGGTTCTATGAATCCCTCTGTCAGTTTCTAATCTAATATCACATTGATTCACAGTAGCTTTATATATGTTCTGACTCTTGGTCTAAAATAACACCTCCCTCTACACAGTATTATCCTTTTCCAAAATTTTCTTGTAGATATATATGCATATATATATGCATATGGTGGCATATATATATACATATATATGTACATGTATGTATGTATATTAAATATATTAAGTTGGTTATTTATATGTTACATATATAGATTTTAAAGCATTGTCAATTTCAGATTTGGGGGTTAAGGATGCTCAGTGTGTGTGTATATCCATATATAAATCTCAAATGCTCCAAAATCTGAAACATGACACCTTTGTTTTCTGATGACGATTGCACACAAACTTCATTTCATGTAAAAAATTATTTAAAATATTGTATAAGATTATAGCTGGGCATTGTGGCAGGTGCCTGTAGTCCCAGGCACTAGGGAGGCTGAAGTAAGTGAATTGCTTGAGCCCAGGAGTTTGAGTTTGCTGTGAGCTCTGACGCCACTGCCCTGTACCAAAGGTACAAAGTGAGACTCTGTCTCGATTAGAAAAATAAAAATTGTACAAGATTACCTTCAGGGTACATATATGAGGTGTAGATAAAACATAAATGAATTTCATGTTTAGACTTGAGTTCCATTCCCAAGATAGTTCACTATGTATATGCAAATATTCCAAAATCCAAAAAAAAATCTGAAATTTGTAGTACTACTTGCCCCAACCATCTCAGATAAGGGATACTCAATCTACATATATATTTTTAGCCCAAATTGTCAAAGGAAAACTAACACCACAAATAAAAAGAAATGCCAAAGGAAGGTTTTAGTTCCTATATCTGTTTTAAAAATAGTTATTTCAAGTTTGGATGTGATCACTTGATGAAGCAATACACAGTGATTCCATCCTAAGCGCCTCTGAAGTTTTTTTAAGTCACACACAACGTGCTCTGTGCTAAATACAAGTTCTCAATGAATATTTGGTTTCTTGAACCATATCAGTCATCATGTTAGGAAAAAACAACTGAAACTTCTCTAGAAGTTTTTACATTATGATTAGTAATTTCAATTAGTAGTAATGCTTTGAAAAATAGAATATTTTTCAGGAAACAGACATTATCATGAGCCATTTTTAGCTAGTGGCAAAATAGCTATGGTAATAACTAACTCAAGTCTGATCCACAATATTCACACAATATTTTGGTCAATTTCTCAATATTCTAGATTTTCAAATGAAATGCAGACAATATGCCATTAATCAGAAAATCTTTCTTTATTGAAAGCCACTAAGAATAACTTGCAAAAAATTTTTTTGAAAGGCAAATAACTGAAAATACTTGTGAATTCTTAGAAAAACAAGCAGATATTTTGGTTAGAATAAAAAAACTATTCTTCATCAGAGATTGAATTATCTAAAGTGAAAGGATGAATTCCAGAAGTAGGAATCTAGCACTGAGGCATCAGTATAACAAATGTCAACAATCTGGGCAACTTCTCTCTACTGCACCAACCTTATTCCTTATCTTTGTCACACTACTGTCACAAAACAGCTTTCAGCCCCCTGCAGAGTCACAGCCACATTTCACATGAGAAGAAAGGAAATGAGGATTCCCTGCCTCTCTCAGGAAAACGGAGCATCCCCAGATCCCCTCAGCTCCTGTCTTATTGGCCAGACCTGTCTCTCACGACCACATCTAGTTCCTGAGCACACTTGATCAAAATCAGCAGACAATATCTGTAGCGATGCCTTTTTCTGAAATAAGCAATGTCCCAGACATGTCATGGCTTTATACATAGGAGGCTGCCCAGGCGGCACATAGCTCCAATCCATCCCCAGTAAAGGAGTCAGCATGGAGGGAGGTTCAGAATCGAACTGAGACTTTTGTAAACTAGGAAAGAGCAGAAATATTAATGATTTTTGTTTTGGGCATGACAAAAAAAGTCACGTGCCCCTTACAGCATGCCTACAATGAGGGACCTAAAATCAGGAGTTAAAAAGTCTATCGGCGCCTTTCAACACGCGTCATTCAACTAGAAAATAACAGACTTCCAGCAAGGACAGCAGAATGGCTCTGGACATAATTACTGGGTATTACTCAGGAGAAATACAAAATTAGCACTTTAAAAAAGCTACAAGTAATTGGCCTTTCTATCAAGTAATAATCAAGCGTTTGCTGGATCTAACTTTCTCAGAATAATAAAGGGAAACAAGATCCAGTTGCAGAGAATTGAAAGCTGGTTTCTACAGCCAGCTCCAGCTTGGAGAAGCTACTCTACCTTTTCAAACCTCTATTTCTAAACTAGTAAGTGGATACCACTGTTTTCCTTTCTATGTCATGGGTCTGGTGAAGTTATGGTTAATTTATAATTCTGAGCAAGAAAGGATGGTAGGATAGAAAACAAGAGTGTATCTGATACTAATAATATTTAATGATAATGTTTATAACTTATATAATAATAATAAGAATACATGTACAGCCAGAACCATGGAAGCCAGGTGGCAAGTTCTGAAAGGGAAATGAATGGGCAGGCTCTCTATAACCAGAGAGGTTCACCAGACCTGCGGAGCTAGAATACTCAGGAAAGCATATGTTGGAGATTAAGTGTCTTTAGGTCAGATATACTGAAAGAAAAAAAAAACATAAAAGTTAAGAATCTACTAAACAGTGAAGGTATTTATGTCAAGTTGTGTTTCAAGGAGTCCATGAAGTTAAAATTATACATACGTGGGTCTCTTTAACATGTATAACTAGTATACAAACACAAAATGATTTTACTATTCAGACTCTAAAACTAACATCAGACATTAAGGTTATAGGAAAACCAAGGAGGAAAATATTGGTCTTATAAAAATAAATAAATCAAAGCAATCTATGCGGCTTTGAGAAAAGAAACCAGGGGAAAGAAGAAAGGGTACAGAGAGATATATTTCCAATGATAAGAAAATAGTCATAACCACCTCCCACCAAAAAAAAAAACAAAAATCCTGGATAATAAAAGCTTTATCATTAGGCCCTTTGACAAGGGCCAAAGCAGACAATTTCAGACCCAATCAATCCCATCATTCTAAAATAAGACATACGCTGTTCTTGGTAAAGTGACTACTATCAGGATATTACCTTCCATAAGAGGAAGATGGATCAGAGTGGTTAATTTCCTCAACAACTGGACAATAACTGTCAATGCTCTTTAGAAATGCGATCCTGAGAATACAGAACAAAGATAATAGTGTCAGATAGCATCAAGCCCACTGACCCAGCCAAGGATTTACAAGTACTAAGAACAATAGTCTGGTTTATGGGTGTGTGCTACTGACAAGGGGACCACAGATGATTGATTGTATGTGATCTTTTCCATCAACTATGAAGTGACTCAGTCTGAACATCATATACTTTAAAAAGAAGAACAGAAAAGAAAATTCTGAAACAAAATGTTCTGAATAAATGATCCCTTATTGTTGGAGCCGCATGAAGGAAACAGCCAGGACGCAGATTGAAGGTACAAACTTGCAAGAGGTGAGGCTCACCAGAGGTGTAGGAGAGCCCCGAGCAACCTCCACAGTGGCTATTTATTGAGACAATACACAGCAGGTGTGAGGAGTGCCCAGTAATGATGCACAAAGGCTACATGTGTAAGGATCACCAAGTGCTTTCTTCACGTGCTCTTCCCCCATGATCCCCACAATGCAGCACCATAAAAAGTTCAAAGTTTAACACCTGCTTACTAACAAGTGACCGATCTTATCCCATTCCGGAACACTAAGCCGTTTGGAGGCTTGCCCTCAAGTTACAAGACATCTCCAGGCTTGCCAGGAGACTGTCCTGTTCTCAGTGTTTCCTTTGATGTGTTAAGAACCAGTGACTGTCCTTGCAAGCGTGGTGTCCATTCCTCTACATCTTATAACTACAACTTTAAAAAAAACCTAGGCAATAGATAACAGATGAAAAAGAATTTTAAAGTAATAGGGTACCATTCAACACTAACTTTTCAAAATCCTAAACCAATCCATAATTTAGTCTATCCATATAATATCCAATCCCCATACCTTTTATGTAGGTAACACTGCCTGTATCCAGTGTGAACCCTGGGTGAGCAACTCTCCAGGGAAGGAGGCAGATGGAAGTGGACTGCAAGTCCCCATTGGATCCCTTCCAACCTGCTTTCCACCGCATAGCACATCCATGTACACAACGTGACTATCTTCCCTTATGGTTTGAGGAATTCAGATAGAGAATGTTAATTTACGGTTTCTTAAACATCTGGATAATCATTAGCAAGGGACAATGTCAATATCCTCTTTGAGTTTTTTTGTTTTTTTTAAATTTCGGATTAGTATGAGGTCATGTACATTTAGGTTATATTGTTTGCTTATATTTGTAAGATAAAGTCTGAGCTCCAGTTGAGCCCATCACCCAGGAGTTGTACCGTGTACCCCTACATTGTACCCATTAGCTGGCAACTTACCAAACTCCATCCTTTGTGTTTTTCTCCTGTGTGGGCCTGTAGTTGTTCATCTACTACTTTCAAGATAGTATTAAGTACATGGAATGCTTGCTTTTCCATTCTTGTGATATATTACTTAGGAGAATGTTCTCCAAATTCATCCACATTAATACAAAAGATGTAAAGTCTCCATCTTTTTATGGCTAAATAATAGTATCCCATGGCATACATATACAACAGTTTATTAATCCATTCATGGGTGATGGGAACTTGGGTTTTTTCCACATCTTTGTGCTTATGAATTGAGCTGCTAAAAACATTGGGGTGCAAATGTCTTAATGATAAAATGATAAAATGATTTTTTTTTCTTCTAGGTAGACGTGTAGTAATGGGACTCCTGGATCAAATGGAAGGTCTGCTTTGAGCTCTTTGAGGATTCTCCATACTTCTTTCTAAAAGGGCTGTATTAGTTTACAACCCCAAAAACAGTGCATAGGTGTTCCCCTCGCTCTGCACCCACACCATAATCTGCAGCTCTGGGACATTGTGATGTGGGCTGGAGAAGTATTTTTAAAGATCTACACACCTTGTTTGACTCTGAGCTGCCATATTCCACCTGGTGTGCATTCACACACATCTGCAGTGTCTGCTGAAAGCTGGCAACAGGCTCATAGTTACCTGGTGCCCTAAACCTGTCATTAGTATTCAGACTTCATCTTGTGTCGTGTTTTGTCAGGCAAGAACCTTAAAATGCTGTACAGTTATTGTATTGCTTTCTTTTTCAGGATCTGAGTGTGTGGCTTTTATTCACATTTCAGATTTCTAAAAGATCCACAGGAGAAAACATCTAGATTGCTTAATTATTTTTCCCAAAATAACCACTTTGTAGAGGAAGTTATTTCTTTCTCCGAAGCCAGTGGGGCCTTGTCCTGGCCTCATATCAAATGGATGCTTAGTTCTCAAGGATTCAGATGCTCCAAATGTCCAAGTGTAGCACCAACACCGAAAAGCAAATTGGGTGCTTTTGCAATGCCATTTCACAGCCTCATTATTATATCACTACACTGACCCTCCTGTCCAACATTATGACTGATAAGGATATTTCTTGTTTTACTCAAATCTCTGAAGGGCTACTCTGCTTAGATATATCAGAGTTTAGTCTCAACCAGTACCCAGCTCCACAGAAGCCTATGACTCGGTCATGAAGCCACACAGAGCAAAACGGCTGAATCCGGTTGGCTGTGTCACCAACTTGTCACACGTTGGGTAAGTCTCTGTTTGAGCCTGTAGGGAGGCGTGGTGGGTAAAGCCAGGTGGCACCTCAGGTCTCTTCTAGACCTGACATCAGAGACAGGAGGCCAAGCTGGGCATGGGATCTAGATGTGTATTATTAATATCTTCACAGTGCCCCTCTTAAGCTCCCTAGCCTGTAATTAAAAACCCCAAAATTCTGCTTCCAGGCATGTCTTTCTACCAGATGACTCCTCCCCTTCCTCATATACACATGTCCCCCTTCCCTGAACCTGACATGCTCACCTCTTTCCCTTCCACTCCCCATGACCCCCTCTGGAAAACCCTGGGCTGTCCTGCCCATCCACTAGGACCTCTACTCAGAGCCCCAAGGGACAAACACCCCCTTCCTTTTAAGTCTGAGAAAATTTAGCTCTCCCTTAAGCATTGGGCTTTATGCTACCTCTCATTACATCCCTTTGAATATAGATAATGGAAGTTGTCCCTAGAATGATCCTGGAACTGTCCTTCCTGGGGTTAGCTAATTCCTAGAACTAGCAAACAACTCACCAGGGAGTGAGTGTACCTTCCACATACAAACCAACCGATCCAAAGTCCATAGACCCCACTAGCTCCATAAGGCATCAAGTCCCACCTAATCACCCCAGGACCAGGAACCCAGACAACTGAGGCAGTGTCTATGTCTATAGCTCACTGAAATTATTCATATTGGGCAATCCTAAGTCTGTTTACCCTGCCTTGCCTTTTCCATAGAAACCACAATAAGGCTGCTGTCCACCCTTTCCTCTGGGACCCTTTGCCTCCTGATCCACCCTTGTGCTTCCCTGGGTGGCCCTACTTGGTGCACCAGGACACCTATGTCTAGGGAACTGTGAGCAAAAATCTTCTTCCTTCATGATGTTCATTTCTGTGTCTGTATGGCTTCCCACACCTGGTGAAAGCAAACTCCAAGTACATTTTAAAACACGTGAGGACTGCAGCTATGGCTCCCTCTTTCCACCCAAACATATTTTTAAAATAGTACCATGTACATTGAATAGAGTCAGTGTGTGAAAGAAATATAAACATGGGCAGAAGCAGGCGGACATGAAGGTTTAGTCTTTTAGAAGTGAACAAATACATAAGGCATACAAATAAAAAAATGTCTAGGGAATATACTTACAAGCCTTAAAATTATAAAAATATACAGAAAAGTTTTTTTTAATTTATTTTTTATTAAGTCATTTGTACATAGATCATACATACATTTACGCCATTACGGGATTCGTTGTGTTGATTATTTGTACAAATTGGAGTGCTTACATGCTACTAATCAACATAGCTTTCACCTCTTTTACCCAATTACAGCATTAAGACTTTGGTGTTCTATGCCTGATAGATCCAACTTGTACTTGCAATATGCTCCATAGGTGTGGTCTCCCTACTAACTCTCCCTCTATCAACCCACCTCGCTCTCTTCCCCTTTCCCTCCCCTTCCCTCCTTCATCCTAGGCTATAGTTGTGTTTCATTTTTCATATGCAAGTGTGAGTGATTAAATTGGTTTCACAGTAGTACTGAGTACAGTGGAATTTTTTTTTCCATTCCTCAGATACTTTACTAAGAAGAATATTTTCCAGCTCCACCCATGTAAACACAAAATATTTTCCACCTCCATCCATCTTTTTTTAATGCTGCATAGTATTCCATGATATACATATACCACAATTTATTAATTCATTCATGGGTCAATGGGCACTTAGACTTCTTCCATGACTTGGCAATTATGAATTGAGCTGCGATGAATAATCTGGTGCAAATATCTTTATTGTCAAGTGATTTTTGGTCCTTTGGATATACACCTAGAAGAGGAATTGCAGGATCAAATGGTAGATCTATATTTAGA
>CAUYRH010161247.1:0-62241 GCA_963574655.1 Perodicticus potto
TTACCTCTTTCATGTTTACGTGGATGGAGCTGGAACATATTCTTCTTAGCAAAGTATCTCAAGAATGGAAGAAATAGTATCCAATGTACTCAATCCTACTATGAAACTAATTTATAGTTTCCATATGAAAGCTATAACCCAATTATAGCACAAGAATAATTGTGCTATAATTGGGTTATAGGGACAAGCGAGGGGAGGGGAGGGGGAGGATGGGTGGAGGGAGGGTAATTGGTGGGACCACACCTACAGTGCATCTCAGAAGGGTACAGGTGAAACTTACTAAATGCAGAATATAAGTGTCTGAAGACAATAACTAAGAAAATGCCATGAAGGCTATGTTAACCAGTTCGATGAAAATATTTCAAATTGTATATAAAACCAACACATTATACCCCATGATTGGATTAATGTATACAGCTATGATTTAATAAAAAAAAAAAGAAAGAAACCATTGTCTAATCCAAGGTCACAGAGATTTACTTCTGTGTTTTCTTCTAAGAGTTTTACAGTTTTGGCTATGTGGTCTGTTTTTAGTTAATGTCTGTATATGACGTGAAGTAGGGATCCAACTTCATCTGAGCACCATTTGTTGAAAAGACTATTTTTCCCCATTGAGTTGTCTTGACATTCTTGCTAAAATTTAATCAGTGATAAATGTAAGACTCTTTCCCCTCAACTTCCAAATCTGTTTTATTGATCTATGCATTTATTCTTATGGAAATATAGTGCTAACTGTAGCTTTATAGTAACTAGCACTATTATTAGTATTACATTGCTATTCTTAGGATTTCAATGAGGACCTTTGTCATGGGGGAAGAAAACATCCTATTGTTCAATTTGTCTCTCTAGCCACTTACTTGTCCTATTGGTCAGCATTATGTATAATACAAATGGTAGAATTTATTGTGATTTCTTGTTTTCTTTATACACTAAAAATATGCAATATTTTGTTGCATATTTTAGTGCATAAATTTTTCATATGTATTTATCTTCTTTCATTCTTTACAAGGTTTTTGTTTCTAGTCCTTATCTTAAACATTGTTATTGTTGTTAAATTTTAAGCCTTTTTAATTTTGTGAAGGCAAAAAGTGGAAACCAAATAAACACATGTATATGTGTAGAGAAAATTTTTTAAAAAGTAAAAAATAAAAAGAAATTACTTATGCAGGGTAGCTACCAAATTCATGTGCAATTTAAAATAGTGTGCAATTCAAAATTGCACACAAAATTTATGGCCACCCTGTACAGTTGGTTTGAAACTGCCACATCTTCACTCTGAATTTTCTATAACTGCGCTCTTCCTAATAGGTGTGTGGATGCCACAATTAGATGCACCTTTTAAGTAAACCATTAGGAGGCTCCTGGAAACATGTCAGCAGCCGTTAGCATTAAGCCATGAAGATTGTTCATCCAAACAACTAGCTGAGAGCTGGCTAGCTGGGGTGAATGAGACATGGTACGGGGACGATGTGAGACAGAAGTCTAGAGAATGATGCCATGCCACAAGAACAACTCAGACTAAAAAGCAGCGCTATATTTATTCAATAAGGCATTGCAAGAATGCTTATCATTCTCCATACTGAAGAAAACAATCTCCATTCTCAATAATAACATGGGTTCTCTCGTATTGAACACCTGCCTCTGCCTGTTACTATGATGGAAGTCGGCATTAATTCACTCTGCTCCACCCAGCAATGTTTCAGGAGCATCATTATTCCCATTCTCAAGGTATAGAAACTGAGGCTAAAGGAGTTTAAACTTCTTGCCTCATATTACACAGCAGGTGAAGTCTGAGTCATACTCCAACCCACTTATGCCAGACTTTAGAATCCCTGTGGGTTGGGCTACATGAAGCCACCTCAAACAAAAGGGAAGATTCTCAATCAGTGACCAGAAAGGAGCACCATCTGAATCAGACCAAGGGAGCATGAAAAGGCTTCAGGGGAACAATGATGATGGAACCAAACCTTAGAAGCACAGATTTACCCATTTCAATTTAAATTTGTTTATAAAATTTTAAGTTCTTGGTCGATTGTTCAAACTAAAGAAAAATGTAAGGGAAAAAGCAAAATCTCTTATCTGTCCTCCCCCACAGCCAGCAAGTCTAGCAATGTACTTCAGAGGTAACCACTGTTCGGAATACCTTGTGCATCTTTCAAGAAATTCTGCCTATAAAATCCTTTCAAAATTTAAGTTCAAATCATGTATTGAAATTAAATGTATATCTTAAATTTCAAATGTATATTAAGTTTTAAACAACACAGTATAGATCACTATGTGCGTTTTGTTTCTGAGACAGAGTCTCTGTCATCCCAGCTACTCTGTGATATTGTCATCATAAAAAATAAAGAATATGAAACCTAAGTTTTTGATCACCTTTAAATAATTTTCAGGCAATTTATTTGTTTAAATTTACTATTAAGCTGACCCTTCATGGGTTCTAGGTTTATAGAAATTTTACTATTTTATATTCAATAATATAGAATATAAATTTTATGCATATGTTGTGCAAGTATTTGTACTTTGAATACTTTTATCCTGTGAAAATATAATTTAATATCATTTATTTGCAAATTAATTATATAATTCCATGAATGAAGCTTTTTGATATTAATTAAATTAACGAATAAATAGCATAAAAGTGAATAATCATAGGTTTCAAAACTGTACATTGTCTATTATGTAGCAGGAGATGAATAATTTATGGGTTAGAAGAGATGTTTCTGGAAATACTTAACATTTATGGATTCTACTAACCTCTGCAACCAGTGTATTCGTCAACACACTCATTCAAGTCAAAAAGCATTGACTAAACATTGTCCTAGACCTGAACTCTACGTATAATTTGTCTGACTAGTGTATATCTAAATAATTAAACAAGAAATGTGTATGGTAATAAGTTCTAAGATATAGACAAGCAAAAAGAAGAGGCTCCTATACCAGATGGGAGAGTCAGGGAAGGCTGGAAGTAAAGTTTAAATAAATTCATGAAAGACAAGTAGAGCTAGCATGATGAGACCTTCTGGAGAGAACTACTGCTGCCAAGTGAACTTTACATTTTCTATCTTGCTTCAGTAAAAATTGTTTCTATTTCTGAAATTATATTTTATTACTATTCAAGAACACAGTGGTATTTAAAAATAAGGTTGTGAAGAAAGTAGAGATGTTAACTTGAAGACATTTTGAATGTTAAGACAATGGTAAATATTAACTGAATACTTGTTGAAGAGATCAATAAAGAATTTATGAAGGTATAAGATCCCTATTTCATTGCATTGAAACATGAGTGAGAGTCATTCTCATAAAACTTCACGGTTGCTATTTAATCTTTTGCTCAAATACTGTGCTAAGTTTTGGAGGAGTAGAATTAGATGATTGCTTATTCCATAATCTGCCTAGTCAGGCAGAGATTTGAGGACGAAGTTCAATGGAATCTCATAGGTCTAAGGACTACCTTTCATAGCTCATGGTATATATTTCACATATTCAGAATTCTTCTAGCCTCTGGCATCATGAGTTTCCTTCATTAAAACTGTCCTAATCTAACTCTGTAAAATTTCACCATAAGAAATTCCTTAGGGTGAACGCCTCTCTTCACCATAAAGAACAGAATCTAATATATATTTTTAGAAGAAAATTCTCACCATAAAAATATAATTTTAATTAAACACTGATACTCAGAACTGAATTAATAACTCTTTCCTTTTTTTTTTTTTGAGGCAGAGTCTCATTATGTTGCCCTAGGTAGAGTGCCCCCAAGCAGCTGGGACTATAGGCACCCACCACAACACTTGGCTACTTTTATTTTGTTGCAATTCTCGTTGTTTTAGCTGGCTAGGGCCGGTTTCGAACCCGTCAGCCTCTGTGTATGTGGCCAGCGCCTTACCCACTGAGCTATGTGCACCGCCCACTCATTCCTTTTCCTTCTAGTAACAAAATATTTTCCTTCTAGAAAATGAGATTGCACCATTATTAGGAGGAAAAGAAGAACACAGTATTTAATTCCATATTTATTTGGTTATAAGGACAACAATCTCAGAGAAAATCAACTACTATCAGGAAAGAAAATACTTTGCTCTGAAAATAAATATGTATATGAACCCTGAGATAAATGTTATATTTCAGTGAAGTTAGCAAACACTAAATAGCAACAATGAAGAAAAAGCCAATGAATTTCTTAAGAGGAAATAATCTGCCATTCTCCATTTCTGTATGTGAATGTTATCTGCTTTAGGTATCAGGGAGAGGCTGGCAATCAGCTCTATTGCAGGAATGGAAGAGTAGAGAGTACAGTTTAATTCTATTATGGAAATTGATTTGCATCTCTTATATTTCTTGATTGAAATCTTTCCAGGTAATGGCATTGAAGAATACTCATAAAACTGCCATGACTGGGGTAATAACTATTATTATGATCAAATTTAATAAAAAAACTTGCCTGCAATATGGGAACTATGAATAATTCATTGAAACTGTTGCTTAAAATGTGATAGAGAAGCAAAGTCTTGTAGAAAAAATCTTAATGTATCCAGACAGGGATCATAATTGGTTTTTGCAAATAATGAATACTTCATGTACAAGCCAAGACTAACAAGGATAGAGGAGAAGATTCCACACAGAGGAAACAATTCCACATATCTGATTTTTGCAGCCTAAGTGGGATAGATGGGTTTTTAAAAAAGAACTGTCAGGAAATACATATTCCAAAAATTATATTTTGGAACATCACAATGCTTCTTTTAAATAAACAAAGACCTGAGAAATATTTAAAACAATTCTGTGTTCACATCTTTGTGAGTGATCTATGGAAAAATAAACATTGACTGTAGTGCTCAAGTTTAATATTTTCCTGTCTATATTAATAAACAGTTTCAGAGGCCTAGAAATTTAAGTGAACTCTAAAGATTTTGCATAAATTTAATATCAAAGCAGTGATGTTTTTTAAAGGATTATTTTATTTATTTGACACATAGAATTTTTGCAAGCATAGTTGTATCCATAGCTATGATTTAATTTTGTTTCAGTTTTATTTCTATTTAATTTTATTTCTTTTAACTCTGTTAATCTCTTTGCTTCCTGCTTTTATTGGCTACCATCTGGTGGAAAAAAATTGTAATAGCAGAGGAAGGTTAAAATATATGTAATGAAACAAAGGTTTTAATTGTAAATACAATTGCCACATGATACTGGTGACATAGGTAGGAAGCTTGATATTAAAATCTTGTTCTTACCACATGAAGTCCCAAACTTTTTATGCCTGTTCAGCTTGAGCAATTTGAACATTTATGTTTAATTTTTATGTATAAAATAGCTATCATACAATAAAATGCTCAAGAAGGCAAGGGTCAGTTTAATGATTTCAATAAAACTAGAATCTCTGTTTACTCTGAATATACTTGTTTTATATGCGTTATATCCTTCTAGTTATTAGTACCTCCTTTCCCTTTTAAACTATGCCAGATTTGAAAATGAATTTTATAATCATTCTCTATATAATCAGAAATTCACATGGTGTCCATGGACACTATGAGTAAAATGAGTTAAATATTTTTAATTCTTTCAGTATTTCTGCTAAGATTTTTTTTCCCCACTTAAGTTATATATTTAGTCATTGATACTTCCTTTTTTTAGGGTTCTTCTTGATAATATCAAGATAATAACCTTTAATCGTCAATTAAACATGTAGTAGTTGACTGGTCACTTCACGCCTCATCTTTTTGGAAGTGACCAAAACAGACCTATGGAAAGGTCTGTTTATAGAAACTGTAAGTTTTCTTAAGCAGTCCATGAATAACAATGAGGAGTACCAAGAAGTATACTCTGGAGATTTCACTCATGATGTCTCAATACTCACCTCCTTGCACTTTTGAATAAATGACCTGAGAGAAGAATTTGGCTACAGAGAGAAAGCGTTACTATATCTAATACATCTTACATTCAAGGACAAAAATATATCTATTACAGTTAGATATATTGTAATTATATCACACATGTGTTATATGTATATCATATGGATAGAGTAATTATATTATTCTTTGAATAACTAATTCATTCTCACAATTCTTGCAACAGTATTTTTTTAAGACCTATTCCTTAAACAAAGGGCTAATAGTCTTCCAAACCTATTTTTATTTATACTGTTTACATGTTATACGTTTTAATTTTTAAAGTAAAACCATTATGTTGTTCTTAATGTCATTTTATTTGTTAACGTATCTTAATGGCCCAAGAAATTACATGGCAACTATTCTTGATTAGAAGTTGTTATAATTCCAGTTTGTTGTATATGTGTTCCTTTGTAATTTACAGTGAATATTTTCAAATACTTTAAACAAATAAATAAAACAGGATTAGAATGTTTCAACTACAGTTCAACACTCAGATATACTTATGTCACAACTCTATTATTCAAATTGAATTAATAATTTTTATTTTTTGAATGAATTATTATCTTTTGTTTTTAAGAAAGGAATTAATGTTAGAATAGTTATGAGAGTTTTAAAATTATTTTGAATTTGAAGTATTTGAATCAGGAATACTTCAATGGGAAAATTTTGAACCCTCTGCTTTTAAAAAATTAAAGATCTATGTAATGATGTTAATAATAAAGATAAAATATGTTCTTTTGTGGGTTTGTACTATATGAATGTTTATCCCATATAAGTTCTAAGGATTTTGCTATTATGTGTGAATTTACATGTATTATATAAACACATTTCATATACTCCATTTCTCTTTCTTTGTTATCTGTATGCACAAATCTTCACAATACACTGTCCGCCCCTCTCAAGTCTTATTTGTCATTGCAACAGAGAAGTTTGTATATCTTTCAATAAGAGGTATTGAAAAACTATAAGTGAAGCAATAAAACTAAAATCATATTAAACTAATTTATAAACCTTCTAATACGCAACTCTACATATTAGAGTGTTAAAAAGGAAAAGCCACATGGTCTTATTCATCATTAAGCTATCAAAAAATCCTTTGCAGTGATAATTAAAAATAATCTTTTAAGTTCTCAAATGACTATAGAGACAATTAAGCTATTATTCATACAGATATTTAGGTTGATAGATCAATTTAAGCATAAAGAGAAATAATAGTTATGGTTTGAAAATTAAATATTGGTCTATACATATACAAACACACAAATTTCCTGTTTTTTTTTTTTGTAAGATGGTAGGAACACAATTTATGATTCTGAATAGTGTTTTTAAAAAGGAAAGAAGCAAGCATTTACCTCTTCTTATATATATATTATGTGGTAATCAAAGAATTCATAAAGAAAAGTTTTTTTTAATTGAAATATCCAATCCAATAAAAGAATAAAGGTATTCCAATTAGAATATTACTATTTTACCACCCCAAATTAATTAATGTACACAGGTAAATATCACCCATGCCTTCTGATAGATACAAGCAGGGATTATGGCCTCCTAATGCAATTACATAGCGTCTATCATGCAAAATTCTTTTTAAAATTCAAAACTAATTTCTAGAACTATCAATTCACAAAGAATACTTAGAAATGACCCAAAAGACACCCCAGAGTGGCAACAAGGAACGTTTGAGCCACGTGAAACTATTCAAGACAAATATTTTGACTGACTTAATATCAACTTCCTAAGGAATATAAAGAGACATATTCCTAAGGAATCTAAGAGACACAATAATTAATTCCAGTCTATCAACTTTGTCAGATCCTGATTCAAATAAATCAAATTTCCCACTTTGAGAAACAGTGGGGAAATCTAAAAACTTTGAATATTTGATGATAGTAAGGAATTAATGTTAATTCTTTAAGGTAGTTGATATTTTGATGATGCTTTGGTAAGATTGCTTGTTTTTAGAGATTATGTAGAAATATGTAAAAGAATGATATAAAATAGGGTGGCGCCTGTGGCTCAAGGAGTAGGGCGCCAGCTACATAAACTGGAGGTGGTGGGTTCAAATCTGACTCCAGACAAAAAACTGCAAAGAAAAAAAAAAAAGAAGAATGATATAACATATGGGTTTAGCTTCTTTATGTGAGATGAGTTAAATAATAAGGATATCAAGAAAACAAACTTGCTTCTGATTCATTGAAACTTGAAGGATGGTACATGGTATGAGTCCATTACCATCCTCTCTTTCTTTCTTTTCATGTACACATATATATGTTTATGTACATGTGTAACATGTATATGTGTGTATCTTTCATAACCATATACACATGTATACATGTGTTTGTGGAAATATGTACATCTTTCCTGTGGATATTTTTGCATCGATCTTCCATGAATATTCTTTTTTTGTTGTTTTTTGGTTTTAGCAGGCCCAGGCCAGGTTTGAACCCACCAGGCCAGTGCAGGAGACCAGGGCTATACCCGTCAAGCTATGGACACCCAGCCTTTCATAAATATTCTTAATTTACTCATATTTCTTTCAGCTTACAGGTTTACACTCAACTTAGTAAACTTCTGTATTTAGATGGGGTGCTGCTCTTTTTAGATCATAATTTTTTATGTTGTGTTGCTACTAATTTAAACAGATGAAAAGAAGGAATTTATAAAAACACATTTTATATCAAATAATGACTTATATAGTTTTGTCTTAAGGGTTTATGGATGAAACTTTTGACAAAATATTTCATTGACTGGAATCTGTAATATTTGCATAAAACACTGGTTAGTTGTTTCAAGGCTCAAATTACATTCTTTTTATTCCTTGGAAATGATATTTTCAGTCCTTGAGATGATGCAGTTCAGTGAATCCCAGTGTTGGGCTCTGAATTCTTTTCACTCCCCAAATTATTACAGTTAGGCAATGATAGGAGCAGCTGAACATCAGAAGCAAGAGCAACTCAGTCGCTTGGGCGCATCACACTGATATATTACTTCATCCAGAATGACATTTGGTATCAAGAAATTCTTCCCTGACGAATATTTGCTCCAAAAGCACATCCTTCA
Organism: Perodicticus potto; assembly: GCA_963574655.1. NCBI lineage: Eukaryota > Metazoa > Chordata > Mammalia > Primates > Lorisidae > Perodicticus > Perodicticus potto. The sequence continues at coordinate 8,949 of CAUYRH010161247.1, forward strand.
TCTAATTGTTTTAGTAAGATATATATGCATATGGTATATACATTTTTTTTACTTTAAGTTTAAGAAGAAATAATCCATTTGATAAAATATACAGCAATAATGAAAATTGTGATAGATATGGTTTTAATTAGGCATCTTTCCAAACTTTTGTATGTTATTCATTTGCGCACAAAATGTGTGTTGCATTAAACATGTTGCTCTAATCAGTTTCTATGACAGCAAAGAAGCTGGCAGATTACATTGACTCATGCAGGGTGGTTTTCCAGGTTTTTGTGACCAATTTATGAGATCTAATTACTATATTAAGATCATTGGGAAGAGTAACTGAAAAATGAGTGACAGCGGCTTACCATTCAAAATGTTCTTACACTTCAAAGGGTATGCTGTTGTTTAAATAATCTTTATGGTAATAATTGGGGAAGATGGAATTAAAGAGTGACTCCAAAGTACTTATGAAGCTAATGAAACTACAAAACTATGACAATTATAACTTGAAGGAACCAGGTTGCTTTTTTAATCTGATATTAGAAAGGTAGAAGTCTAACACTGTACTGAAAAATCATCTCAGTACCTTTAAATAACGCAAAAACTTAAACATGTTACCAAAATTTTTGTTATTTCTTCAAAACATTTATGTTTTTTTTTTGTCCTGGATTGCTTTTTATAGTTCAAAAAAAATTATTTGGCTTTTACAGGAAATGATGTAAAATGATTCTTCATCCACTGTATGCAGGATTTTAAAAGATGTATGTTTTTTGGGATTATGGATCGGGTTGAGGAACTTTGCATTGTCTATAAAAAGTGGAAAATAATATTATTATTGTTCCTTCTTTTTAAATATTTTAATTAATTTTACCAGTCTTAAGTGAAACTTCTGTATTTATTGATCTTATCTACTAAATCTCTGGCTTCTATTTCATTCGTTTTCCTGAGTGTGTTCTTTCTCTCATGTTGATGTACTGTTCCTAGAACAGCTAATGCTAACATTTAGTAATTTTTTATGTTTATAAAACTTTACCCTTTTTCTGAAAACGTTTCGTACATATACTTTTTTTTCACTGAGGACCACCGTAACCATATAACATAAAATACTTGTTTTTTTATTAGTATTTTGTAACATGTATTTACTTATTTTTATTGCTGTAAGAACACTTGAGATTTATCCTCTTAATGATTTTTTAAACACACCACACAGTATCCTTAAATATAGGCACATGTTGTACCATAGATACCTAGAACTTGTCTTAACGTAACTGAAAATTGACACTCCTTGAACAGAAACTCACTCACCCAATTTTTAGAATTTTCGATTTTTTTCTCTATTTCCACAAAAATGGCCATTGGAATCTGGGAATGTATTGCTTTGGGAAGTACGGATATTGAAAATATATTGACTGCCAGTACGTGAACACAGAATGTTTTTTCATTCATTTGCACCTTCTTTAGTTTCTTTCGTCAATATTTTATAGTTTACTATCCACGTCTTTCACTTTCTATCTATGTGTAACTGTCTAGGAATTAAACCATTTCTTCTAGGTTATCCAAATTGCTTTTATATCTGTGTCACCAGTTGTAATGTCTCTTCTTTCATTTCTGACTTCACTATTTGAGTCTCCAGATTTTTCTTCTTAGTTACTTTAGCACAAGTTTTTGCCAATTATATTAATTTGTTCAAATACCAGTTCTCAGTTCTTATTGATTTTTTAATATCTTGCTATTTTTTCTTTATTTCTTCCCTTCTCTTAAGTTTGGGTTTAGTTTGTTCTTCTTTTTCTAGTTTCTTGACATGTAAAGTTAGGTTGTTTAGCTCTTTCTTGTTTCTTGATGTAGGTGTTTATCCCTATAAACTTCTGTCTTAGTACTGCTTTTGCTACATACCAGGAGTTTTGATATGTTCTGTTTTCATTTTAATTCTTTTTGACACATTTTCTAATTTCTCTTGAATTTTTTTTTTTCTATGAGTCAATGACTATTCAACATTGTGGGGTTTTTTTGTCGTTGTTTGTTTTTTGGTGGTTTTGTTTGTTTGTTTGTTTGTTTTGAGGCAGTGTCCCACTTTGTCAACCCAGGCTGTGGTGCAGTGGCATGATCATACTTTCCTATAACCTCAATTCCTGGGCTCAAGGGATTCTCATTCCTCAATCTTAGCTCCTGAGACTACAGGCTTGCAGCACCACACCAGCTACTTTTTAAAAATTCTTTTGTGGAGACATGGTCTTGCTATGTTGTCCAAACTGGTCACAATCACCTGGCCTCAAATGATCTTACTGCCCTAGCCTCCCAAAGTGCTGGCTGGGATCACAGGCATGGGCCAGCTCGCCAGAACCCAAAATAGTGTTATTTAATTTTCTTATACTTAAGACTTTTTCAATTTTCCTTCTGTTATTGGGCTCAGTAAGGAAACTTGATTGATTTTTCATTCTCTTAAATTTGCTAAAACTTGTATTATGAACTAAAATGTGATAAATCTTGGAGAAGGTTCCTGTGAATTGAGCAGGATGTGTTTTCTGGTCCTATTGGATGAGACACTCTGAATGTGTGTATTTGGTCCTTTTGGTCTATAGTATTGTTAATAAGCCCTGTTAACTTTTGATTTTCTGTCTGGATTTTCTTTCTTTTATTGAAAGTATCATCAGTCAATCTTGATGATGTATTCAACCTTTACCATTTCATTGTTGCCCTCTTTTCTCTCAACATCTATTCTGGGCATGTATAATGGAGTTATCCCTCTTTTATTTTTGTAGATATGGTCTTAGATTATTTTTGTTACATATATTTATGTATATTATTTTTCCTAACGGACACCTGTCACTTTCCAATTATTACGATTGCAGCTTTCTTTATTTATACCGCGTTATGGTTCATTCTATGTGTCAGTTCTGCAGCATTTGGTCTCTCTTGTCTTGTTTTTCTCTCTACTTTGAGGTTATTCCTCATTCCCTATGACTACACTAAAGTAATCCATTTTATTTATATTATTTTAGTAGCTACTGTAGAAATGTAACCCCTTTACTTGATTTACATTTAATATTACACTAATAGATATCTTTATTCTCTTCCAGGATTGCACCAAAAATTTAAAAGACTTTCATCAAACTCTTCAAATATTATAAATTTGTTGCAGCTTGGCTTCATTCTATATTTAAAAAAATATTCTGGTAAACATTATCTTTATTGTATTAAATTTAGAATGGTAAGAGATTTATGCCTTTGCTTTGCATTTCACATTTTCCCATAAAATCTTCCTTTTGTTTAAACAAGGTGTTTTATGGGGCAGGGGATACATCGTGAGAGGCTTTGTGTTTTAATATGTATGTTTAAGATATTCTGTTTGAAATTTAAACATAGCTTTAAAACAATGAAAATGTTACTTGTTGTCCCCTTCCTTCCAGCTTTAAGGTGTGGAGAACTTAGTCATCAGTTTTGTCATTAATTTGAAAAAAAAGACAAAACCTCCTTTTTTTCTTCCTTTTAAAAATGTTTTCCTTGATCTTTTTCCTAATAGATTTACACCGTTCTATGTATACATATGAGCAGTTTATTTGTATTTAATACATTAGCAATATTTAGGCTTTTTGAACTTAAGAGTTTTTGTTTTTAGCAGTTGCACTGATACAACTTCCATTAGGTAACCTGTATAATGATTTTTTTTTTTTAGAACAAACATGAAAACTTAAAATTTATGTTAAAACATATACGTATGCTAAATTTGGTACAATCCTGTCAGATTATACTTCAGCATTACGGAACTAGTCTAGAATGGCAGAGAATGTATAGTCTCAAGTTACCACAACTTTTGGTGCTAACTTTTAAATTTCTCCAGTTAATGGATAATTTAATTTTCCATTATTCTTGAAATCTTCATTTAGTCTTTTAACTAATGATTTTTTTCATACCTTTTCATGAGCTATTAGGCTTCTGAGTTTATTCTTTGCAATTTGTAGATTCATCATCGTTGCCCAGAGTTCTACAGGGGTTGCACAATTTCTGTTGATGATGTGCAGCAGTTCCTTTTGTGTTCTAAATAGTATTCTCCTTGTGATTTAGACAAAACAAAAATGTCTTGTAAATGTTGCATGTATATTTCAACTTTGCTTCTAGTGTCCTTTATTGAAGAGAAGTCCTCAATTTGGAGGTATTGCATCTATCATTTTTGTTTTGTTTTATGGTCTGTCTTTTGAAACTTTATCTGGTCAACATTTCATTGCTACCAACTTTAGTGCTTTGCCAGAAATATAGTAACCTTCATTTTCATATATAAAGTCCAAAATCTTATGTTGAAATGTTTCCTTTTGTCTCTCTGGTGGTCCTTTGTGGAAATAAGAGTGAATTTTCACTATTGTCCATATGGTAAGACATGTTACCCTCAAAAATCTATGAATAGCATTTCATTTTACTATTGATTTATGCAGTAAAATTTACCCCATACTAAATTTCCACATATCCATTAGTCTGTCTGTGTGATAGGTCAATGAGAGCTTTTACTTGTCAACTTTAGGTTAACTTAATGATTTATATATTCTTCCACAGGATTTTTTTTTGATGTCAATATTATTATTATTATTATTTTTTAATAATTTTATTAAATCATAATTGTGTACATTGGTGCACAGGATTTTCATGTATGTGTCAAGCTTCCTTTAAAAGTCAAGGTGTCTTAAAATGTATTAGACAATATTTGACTCATAACTCATAGCATATAAGACATATATACCATGAAATTAAATATCTGAGTCACATGTAGGCTTGCTGCTGTTGTCCCTTCTCTTGATTATTGGTTTTTATACTTCCTTTTCTCCATATTTATAAATTTGCAAATTATTGAATATAGCAGAACCTCCATAGGTTAGCAACCTCCCTACATTAACCACTTCCTTAGGTTGACCTACTTTTCATACAGCAGTCATGCACCACACGTACGTATCAGTACAGCAGACCTAGTTCCTTATGTTGACCACCTCCGTGTGTTTGCCAGTTTGTTACCGTCCCCAGGATGGTCAACTTATACCGTTATATCTCAGAGATTTTGTTTAAAAAGATTATATATGAATAAAAAAGAGAAAGTACACACATATGTGGAAAATAATAAAAGGTGATGGATTTATTTATTCTTTCAATCCCTTCAATCTATTCAGAGCTATCTCTTGGTTAGGCCTGGACTGTAGCTTTAGAAAAACTTATCTTCTTCTGTCTCCCCTTTGTTTCCAGTTGGACCTTCAAAGTCTTCTTGCTTATTGGACTGTCTCCTAGGTTTTCCGTCAGCAGTTCAGCTCTGAAAATTTGTGAGAGTTTAGACATTTTCTGCTTCTCCCTTCAGCTCCCTGCCACTTACAGCTTCTTAACCAAGCTAATGCTTTAAAAAGGGAACAGTACCATATTTAAGGCTATCCCTTTTTCCAACAAGTCCTTGTTCCCTAAACTAGGCAATACTGCAAGAGATTTTACTCTCTTCGAAACTTTCAAATTAACTCTCCAACCTTCCATACTGTGTCCATAAGAGCCAAAAAGCCAGAATAGCCATTGTCCCACAGGGAAACCTAGTCACGCAGTTGAAGCCTTTCATGTTTATAAGGTGTTACTCCAGCTGTGTACAGCTGGTTAAAAAAAATGTTGATTTATTTTTCCCACAAATTATTAGCCTGACGTTAGCCCTAACTTCAGCTAGTATCCAGAATCTGCAAATACCTCCAGGAGAAAAAAATGTCTCTAGGGATTATTTAACATAAGTAACAATATACAAATAGATAACAGTTAGAGCCAGTGCTTATCATAATTCTGAAGGATGCAGTCCCGAAGCCATATCCCGAATGTTGAAATCCTCAAACAAATATCAAAATCCCTAAAGTCTGGAATCTCTAACTTCTGAACTACTACTGAAAATCACAATCCTAGATGATTAAAGCCTCAAATGCTGAAATCTTGAAAGCCCAACTATGGGGAAGGGATTAGTGCTGCTTTGGGTTGTCTGCAAGGAGTTGCATCATATTAGTAGCATCAAGTTAGGGGGAGCCCCTGCTTTGTCAGTGTATTTATCTGGAAATTAAATATATTTTAAGAAGATACATATGGTGTCAATTTGACAAGGGGTGGACTTAATTTTAGGTGTCAGTTTCACAGGATTAAGGAACCAGGTAAAACATCATTCTGGGTCTGTCTGTGAGAGTGTTTCCACAGGGGATTAGCGTGTGGGCCTGAGTGTGTTAGGTGGGGCAATCTGCCCTAGTGTTGGCAGACACTGTTACTTGGCTGGGGGCCAAGAGAGAGCAAATATAGAAAGTCTGGGGTTTGCCATCTTCCTCTGAAACCTCTCTCTGAAAGCTGAGACAGACTTTTTTTCCTACTACTTTGGACGTCAGAACTACAGGTTTGCCAGCCTTTGGATGCTAGGATTTACACCAGTGGCCCCCTGGGTCCAGAGGCTTATGGCCTCAGACTGAGAGTTATAACATTAACTTCCTTGGTTGGAGGCCTTAAGATCTGAACTGGGCAACATTGCCAGAATTCCAGGATCTCACCTTTTAGATGGCCTGTCGTGGGACTTCTTTGTCACCTCAATCACGTGAAGCAATACACCTAATAAATTTTCTCTCACATATGTAAATGCAAGTCTTACTGGTTCTATCTCTTTGGAAAATACTTATTAATACAGATTTGGTATTGAGGAAGTCAAATATCATTCTCCTTACTCTATTTATTAAAACAAAATGGGAAGTATGTGTTAAATTGTTCCTTTTATAAAGGTCACGATAAATTAAGATGATAGCATTCGAAATTGTGTCTTCAGGATTATGGCCCCAACCTGGACAGATCTTATATGATTGCAGAGCTCTCACCCACAAAATCTGCAGTATATAAATATCTCATGAAGCAAAATAAAAATATTTGCCTCAGTCAGCCCAGAATGATCAGAATTGGTCAATGACTAATGATTTCCCTAATTTTCTCCCCTGATTACAATTCCAGATCAATTAAATTCAAACTTGCTCCTCAAAACAATCATATAAGATGCGCTACCTCTAGTTATCTCCTCTCGGCTTCTCCACGCCAAAAACCTCTAATTAAAGCATACTTAAACTTTCTTTTTTCCCCCTTTTTGACTGTATCACTAGTCCACCTCCTTTCCTGCCGTAAATTCTACCAAATGCAATGATTGAAGCCACCTTCCCCTTTATAGCAAGCTCTGAATAAATAGCCTTTGTTCTCATTGGGTTTGTTTTGTTTATTTCCACATAATTTACCTTGGAAAGGTTCTTCTCTCCGTGGGATTTTAATTCATCAAAAATAGTTTGTGATATTAATTTAAAGGGTTTGATTTTAATTTATCTGATATTTTTAAGCTGTTGCAGCAGGAACGTTGGTAGACTCATGAACTCTTGAATTCTTGCTAGGAAAAGAAGGCTAGATCAAATGTTCTTAAAGGAATAATCAAAGTCTAGAGTAGTTCAAGTGTTGTAAATTGTCTTCCTGTTTTATTTAAGTGAAATCCAGCTACTATCACATATCTTTTAACAGCACAGATTGTTGTTGCTTCAAACCTCCAATTCAGTTCTTTAACCCCAACATATTTGGAGAATTATATTTGGCTGGTCTGAAGCAGAAGTCAGCAAATAAGGCCATCAGGCCAAATCCACTTAGCCATCTGTTTTTGTAAATATAGTTTTATTGGAGCACAGTAACACTCTTGTTTATATGTTGTCTCTATGACTTCTTCAGTGCTAGAACAGCAGAGTTGGACAGCTGCAACAGAGAAGGTACAGGCCACAAACCTTAAATATTTACAATCTGGTCCTTTACAGAAAAAAAATGGATGATTCTTAGTTTAACTTGCAGGGGTGTCCAACCTGTGACACACAGTGTTTTTGTTAGGAATTTTTTGCACATCTCTGGTATTAGATATCATGAAAAGAATGTATGGACAATTTCCCTTTCTACTCAGCTTTTCATGTGTTTGTCTATTTAATATGTGGCCCAAAACAACTCTTATTTTTCTAAGGTGCAGCGGTAAAAACAAAAAAGGTTGAACACTGCTGTGTATTTCAGATATTATATTTTTTAGCTCTAGAATTTTCACTGGATTTTTCTTTTAGTTTCAATATCTATCCTTATTGAGTTAGTTCGTCTTTTCGCGTACATACTTGACATATTTATAACAGCTCTTTAAAAGTTCTTGACTGCTAGTTTCATCACTTCTGTCATTTTTGGTTTTATTTATATTAACTAAGTTTTCTTCTGGTCATGAGTCACATTTTCCTGCCTCTGTGTATGTGGTTTTAATTGGGTATTATGAATGTTATGTTGTTGAATGTTATGTCTAGAATTTGTTGCCTTCCTTTAAAGTGTGTAAAGATTTGCTCTAGTAGGCAGTTTTTTTTTTTTTAAGGCAAGTTCAAATAAGTTTACCTTTTGAGGTTCTTAGAGTATAAACTTCAACACGAATTTTCTGGGAGTACAATTCAACCTATGACACCAGAATGGTTGAACAAAAGACCCACAGGTCAAGAATCATCTTTTTCAGTTGCCCAGATGTCTATTTGAAGTCCCCTTCAGTTAGATTTGGAAAACAACTGAATTAGTTTGATTTGCATACAGAAAACACAAACTATTAGCGTGTTCAAAAAATAGAAGTGTTAGGTATGGGGACCATGCGTCAGGTCTGCGTGTTCTCAGGTTCCTGGTTCATAGTACCAAAAAATGGTTATTGGTATTGAGTTGATGTAGTAAGTAAGTAGAGAAAGCAGGTGCAAGCAGCCAAATGTCAAATTTTATTAAAAGCATAGTATGTTCTAGAGACCAAATGGGTCAGCCCAAGTGTCAGTGAAGGGGACCCTGAGTTTAATAAGATTTCTCTTTGAATGCTGATTTCCTAATTTTATGTTAAGTGTGGGAGGTGGAAAAGTCATGGTTTTTTTTGGAAAAGGGTGGAGAATTCTTGGAATTGGGAATGCTCCCCTTTTCTATATTTGTAAGGGAATTTTCAGGGTTTTCTGTGGTATTTGTAAATTGTCATGGCACTGGTGGGTGTGATTTTTATTGTGTTAATGAGGGTAGGTCATTAAGGGGAACTGTTACTTCAACTGTATCCATGCTTCAAAGATCCTCTATCAAGGCCTTGATTATATCTCTGCTTTGTGGTTTCTCTGTCTTTTGGGGGGTTGCTCAGTCCTCGGAAACCCTCTATTGCAGACCAAACATCTGGTCAATCTTTAGGGAGCCCTTGTGTCATCTGTTCATTCTTGGGAGCCCCCCCAATTCTAGTCATTTTAAACATCAGTGGTTTCTCTCTTTTTTTTTTTTTTTTTGAGACAGAGCCTCAAGCTGTCACCCTGGATAGAGTGCTGTGGCATCACAGCTCACACCAACCTCCAATTCCTGGGCTCAAGTGAGTCTCCTGCCTCTGCCTCCCAAGTAGCTAGGACTATAGGCGCCCACCACAATGCCTGGCCATTTTTTGGTTGCAGCCGTCAATGTTGTTTGGCAGGCCCGGGCTGGATTCAAACCCACCATTGCAAGTGTACATGGCTGGCGCCTTAGCCCATTGAGCCACAGACACTGAGCCAAAACATCAGTGGTTTCTCTAGAAACCCTAGACAAAGTCTCTGTTCTCCTTCCTCCTTAGCCCTACCTAACAGAAGTACAATTTTCTCCCTTGTGAAGGAAGCCCAAGGGTGGCCTGGAGTCTCTGTGGATATTAGGGACCTATCTTTCTCCTTAGTGTTCTATGACACTTTCTTGACATCCATCATTAAGGCTGATTCTTATCCTAAGAGGTCTGCTAGATCTTTCTCAAAGTTGCCTATATTCTCAGGCTATTTCCCAGATAAGTCAAGTTTTTTTATACTTCCTTCTTAGGAGTCCTACACAACCTTTTTTACTTATATCTAATTGATATAAATTTGATTAAATAAATTATTCTAACTGCAAGGAAACTTGTAAGATGTAGTATTTGAGTTGTATATGTTACTTTTCCAAATAAATTTGTTTGCTTTTAAGGAAAAAAATGGGAAAATGGTTATCTGGTGGTAACTGAGAGCATCTGCCACATTTGCCAAGGTTCAATGGCAGATATATGGAGAATGGAGAACTAAGAGCTTGCATAAGACTATAGGTTGAATAAGAAATGCTATTTCTTTTAAGAAACCAAAGAATTTTCCAGGTTTTTCGGAGACTAGTCTTTGTGGTAATTATTGGTGATAATAAGCATTATATTAACTCCATTTACTAATGTGAAAATAAAAATTCCTGAGCATACCTCACTGCTGAAACTACAGATGTGTTTGAAACTACTCTATTCCTATGCTCCATAGTTAGCAAGATAAGAATAGCCAGTTCTATAGAGGAATGTATAAATCCATATTAACTATAATGGTGTCAGAGCATAAATTAATACTGAGGAATCTAGGCTGCACTCGATATAAGGTTCTAATGTGTTAAATGAAATTTCCATGTGGCTAGACCAATAAAAATTACATTTTTACAAATCAGCAGTTATTAAGCCTACCAAGCATTGTGTTAATTATCTATTATCTAATTATTACTTTCATTAACTCTCGATGTTAAATGTTACATCCTCATTTTACCAAGTAGGACATTGATGCTTAGAGAAATTATTTAATTTTAATAGCAACACACTTATTTAGTGGCAAACTTGGGATTCATAGCCACGTCTGTCTGACATCAAAGCCACTATGATACGATGAACTATAATTATATATGAAAGTAGGAAATTAAGAGACATTCTCTAAAAAATCAGGCAACTGTAGCTAAATCAGGTTTCTTGAGAGACACATGTCATGATTTTCATTCTGTACATGACATATTTAAAGAAGACAATTAAGTAAAATAGGAATGTGTACCCTAGAGATGGTCTTACGGGAAAATAAACTGTCTTTAATCATTTATCTGTCTTTAATCATAATATCGAGACGACAACACTCATTGTTCAGTCAGTATGGGCTCAAAAATAGAACTAGGGAGAGAAGGTCAATGAATTTGTGATAAAGAAGTTATTATTTTGTTTTCCTGAACTATCTGCTAATAAAATTGATAACAGCCTAAAGTGTGAATTTCTAAGGTCAACAAAATTATTCAGGCCACAGTGGGGTGTCCCTATGGTGGGTTGAATTCTACCTCCCAAAAGATACATTGAAGTCCTAATCACCTTTATCTGTGAGTGTGGCCTTCTGTGAAAAGAGGGTCTTTGAGACATAATCAAGTTAAGATTAACTAATATGGGTTAGGATGGTCTTTAAATTCAATGACTGGTGACCCTATTAAGAAGGGAGATATTTAAAGACATATGCAAGAGGGAAGATGGCCATGGAAAAACAGAGGAAGAATTCGGTGTGACACAGCAATAAGACAAGGAATGCTAAGGACTCCCAGGGATCGCCAGAATCCAGGAGGAGTTAAGAAAAGATTCATCCCTTAAGCCATGAGAAGGAGCATAAGGAAAACTTGAGTTTGGACTCTATCCTCCAGAAAAGAATAAATACCTCCTGCTTTAAGTCACCTGGTGTAGTGCTTTGTTATGGCAGCATTGGGAAACTTGCTTAGTGACTTTTAAGCCTGAAAATCTATCGTCTGCTCTAATGAGAATATAGGCCCTAAAAGAGAGAGTCCTGAGCAGAGAAAAATAAACATATAAAAGAAATTAAGAAGGGGAACCCATGTGAATGTATGCCCAAAGTTTAGAATAGGTTATGATGAATGAGACGGAATTAGGAGACTAGTCTGACCGAGAACTATGGGAGCTAGTTTGGAATTATTGTTCAGTAAGCCTGAAATAATTAACTGCAAAGAAGTGCCACAGGGAATTCAAACATGGAGGGGCTGGGGGACAGAATAAAGGGATTAGAATAAGAGTAAATATGTACAGAAAGTGGTGTAGAAAATTGGTGAAGGGTTGGGGAAGGAACAGTGATTTCAGGTGATGTCTATTGGAAAAAAAAAAAAGAGAGAGAGTTTTTAGCAATGGTATTGGAGGATATTATGGAAATATTTGAGAAGAATAAACTATTAAGGGAGAAAAAGAGAGGGCCCAGAGAGAGACAATGAGGGGGAGAGGGAGAATTATCAAACATTGCACGTTTTGCATTACTAGAGCAAGGTTAATAGTAAAATTTCCGTTCAGATCTGTTGATAAAAGGGTTAGAGACTTAAATATTCCAGAGCCAGGGGTTTCCAACCGCAGCCTGCAGCTGGCTGGGAATGCTCACTTATCTGTGGTGGCAGATATTGTGAAAACTATGCAAGGGTCTTTATTTTGCTCATCAGCTTTCGTCAGTGTTTGTGTGTTTAAAGTGTGGCAAACTCTTAGATACGCATTCACAGCCAGCTGGGGGCCGTGTTGGACACCCCAGGACCTAGGGTCTAGATCACAACCACTTAACTCTGCTGGCAAAATAAATCTGATTTTTCAACTTTGATTTATTTTCTTTCAGTCACTTAATCGTGTGCCATTTCTTGACAGAGCGGATTTTACAGATCAGTATTTGAAGTCTAAGCAAAGTAAACAGTGTTAAATAAATAGTGCTGTTAGACGCTATAATGTCCATTCTTCTAATTATTTTCAAGCATTTTATTTCAATATGTTGTTGTGTTCTTTAGGAAAGTGATAAAATAATATTTTTAGAAATATCCAGATATTATTGCAGATAGAGGGAGAGTATTTCTTTCTCACTATGTTTTCAAAAGGAAATCTATTTCCACGGCAGAACATATCAAACAGTACAAGTCAGAGAGAATACATCAGCTCTTTGCTTTTGGTAATATGTTTGCATTTTTAACACCTCTTTCGTGATTCAATGTCATTTCATTGCAGATGATTGCTTATAAGCAAGCTCTTCTGATTTAATCTAGATCATTTCTGACACAGGACATTGTGAAGGACTCAATTAGGAATGGAAATGTACTGTTCTATTTTCATATTTCCTACACAAAATTGAAACTCAAAACTCAAATTCATAACTGCCTGTTAAGTTCAAAGTGTAAGTGCCTCATTTCTCACTTAACATTTTTTGTCAACAATAATACATAATGTCTATCATGGTATATGATTACTGTGACATGTATAATATTTAATTCCTGATACTCCTTTCATTTATATAGGATTGTCAGAAAATTATTTGTTCCCAGACTAATAGATGCTTTTTCCCCCTGCATATGACTTAAACAGATAAATGCTTAACAGACATCTTTTTTTTCTTTAATCCATGTGGAAAGGGTCATTTTCTTTGGTAATTCAAAATCTAGTGAATATGAAAAGTACAGTAATCAGAAAATATTTTCATAAAACATAGGCTGTAAACTAGTCACCATCTGAAATATTTATACTTAATTTCACAAACCAATGTCTAGGCTAGTATCAAGAGATTCAAAGGTATGAGGATTTCCTACATCATTGTATGTATTTGACAAAACATTTGGAAACTTCAATAATCTATGTCAAATTTGTAGGGAGGCTTTAACTGGATTAGTATACACTTCAACTTGAAGTTGCATTCAAGTGTATCAAGTTGATTGTTTCTCTTGGCAAGAAGTTGCAATGCTAATGAAGCTGTGAAGGATAGGATTCCACTGTATTCTCTGCTGTAAGATTTCAGGATTAAAAATGTGAAAAAGGGCTTTGAGAATTAAACGATGAATATAAATTATTTGGGACACTATAGCATTAGGAACTAATTAGATAAAACAATCATCATAGTGTTAAAGATTGTCCTTTTTTTCACGTTGGAAATGCTATATTTATAATATGTGTATGTACCTTAGCAGCTTTTGCTAAGTATGCTGTCATTCTTTATGAGCATCACCATAAATAGCATCCTATAAGGAGGAAGATTCTGGATTTTTGGCTGTAAGGCAAAATCAGACAATGAGAACATGGATTATTTTATAGAATTCTATAAAATGGTTGATATGCAAGAGCATTATTCCCAGACCCACATAATTTCCTTACAAAACTTATTTACATTGCATACTACTGAGGATATGATCTATTCTATTGAAATAAAGAGAAACTGTAATTTTCTAGGTCTATTTTTCCATGATAAATCTGAACTGAAGAATGTTAAATTCTAAAACTAGTAATTATTCCAAAAAAGCATGATAACTTATAAAAAGTAATGGAATCAAAATGCAATTTGAGCCTAGAGTCCCTCATGAAAGGTACTAAGCAAGTTATGCAGGCCTTCATTCTTTCTTAATTCCACTAAGCATTAAACATTAATTAATTAACCAATCAATTAAATATTTATGAAATGTTTATTATTTACTATAAATTTCCCTGGGGAGAAAAAGAGAACTAAAAAAGCACTAAGAGTAGGTGGCCTCAGTGGGGACACAGTTACAGAATTGGGTAATTACAAAGCATTGTATACATGAAGCGATAGAAACACACAGGGGACATTGGTTCTTAGAAAAATGGTTCAGGAGACAGAGTTCACCATGGGAGCAGTTCCATATGACATTAAAAAATTTTTCAAGTTTTATGGGGGTACAGACGATTTGGTTACATAGTTTACTTTTATATAATTTAAGTCAAAGTTATGTTTGAAGGCATGCCCTTCACCTAGGAAGTGTGCAGTGTACCCAGTTGGTGGGAACTGATCCATCTTCTTCTTCACCTCCCACCTACTTGAATTTTACTAAGTTTTGCTTCCGTATGAGCACATGAGTTTTGATCAACTAGATCCGATTTAACAGTGAGTACATGTGATATTTATTTTTTTCCAATTTTTCAATACTTCTCTTAGAAGAATAGTTTCCATTCCATACAGGTTGTTATGAAAGATTAGTAGGTCACCATCATTTTTAGACTGAGTAGTATTCCATGGTATACACATACTACAAATTATTAATCCATTCATGTACTGATGGGCCCTTCGGTTGCTTCCACATCTTTGCAATTGTGAATTTTGCTATTGTAAACATTCAAGTGCAAATGTCTTTTTCATAAAATGTCAATTTTTTCTTTTGAATAAATTCCTAGTGGTGGGATTGATGGATCGAATGGTAGGTCTACTTTCAGTTCTTTGAGAAATCACCATACTACTTTCCATAGAGGTTGTACTAGTTTGCAGTCGACCAACAATGTGTGGTTGACTTTTTCTTTGCATTCTCATCGGCATCTGTTGGACACTGAATGGACCCTGTTTTAACTTCCTTACTATTCTCACTTCTAAAGTATAAATGTAAGAGACACAATACCCCAGAGCTGTAGAAGAGGTATATTTTGAAATCCATTCTATTCATAAGTCTCCTTACATGCACTTTCATAGTATCTCTCCAATAAATCCATCATCAAAACACCAGTAATTAGAAAAATAAGTGTTAGGCAACAAAAGCACATCCATTATTTTTAACATATTAGAAATCCAACTGTCATCAATTATATATTAGTAGAACAAGAATGAGCAATTATTTCTAAATAAAGTTGTTGCATTAAATTTATCTAATAGTGGCACTCTATCTTAATCAATCCTAAATTAGATCATTAGCTAATTAAAATAGGCACTAATTAACTACTTCTGATTTTTGTTTGTACCATGAGATCAAATTTTCTAATGAAATTCTGTTTGGAGACTAGATATATTTAAAGAGTCTTATTTTTCCAATTTCATTGCAATAAAGAGAGCTCATTGTAATAAGACAGGTTTTATAAGAACTAGCCACCAGTTCAGTAGTGGCAATGACAGTATTATTTTGTGATTATAGGTTAGGCAACCCAGGAAAATCGGCGTGACAGTTGAAATGGTTTCCATTCATTTTATGATCTGTGAGGGTTGCAAATGGAGGCTTGCCATTCCCTACACAGAAAACGCACAATTCTGGAAAATTAGTCCAGCAAATATCCTTAGAATCTCTGTATGTAATGCCTGCCATTTTGCAAATGTGTATCCTTAGGCCCCCCAATACTATTGTTTTTCCAAGATCAAAGACTCAGAAGTGGCGCTTAGATAAAATTCATAACTCTAACTCCAATCTTGTGCTTTTAGCAATGTATCATTCAACCCTTTGGACATTATCACCTTTAACTGGCCTAGTCCTGTTTGTCAACATTACAAGCAAACTTTTACTTTGATGGAGAGTTTTAACATTGGCAATATGGAGAGAGATCTGCTTTAGTTCCTACAGAGTACTTGATGGTTGGTAACGGCCTTCTAGACAAGGTCTTGATCCTACCTTGGCCCGATAAGAAGTTTTGGCACTCCCTAAAACGGTATACTTTCCACAGAGGCTGGGCAACAGTTACCTTAGCTTTCAGCCTCAAAATTTTGGGGAGAAGGCATTTAATATGGGGAAAAAACAATAACCAAGAGAAGGAAAGCAGACATTGCAGATGGACGAAGAAAGAAAAATTTACTTCTTATTGAAATGACTTGGGTAGTAATAGGCCTCACAACATTTTTAAAATTGTGATGTCATGTAAATATTAACTACTCCAATGTGTTCAGTTACACATAACATAGTTTAATAATTTCTTTACAGTTTTCTTTTACATGAAGTACAGGAAACTTTTAGTTTGACAGGAGTACACTTAATTAACTTTCTCAGCATTGTAAAACATACTCATTTCAGACAGATGTAATTAATTTTGTAAGAATTGTAAAGAAAACATCTGTGAAGAACAATCACATTCTGACAAAGAGTGAAAGAGTTAAATGCCCCTTAATTTCTTGAATTTGGCAAATCTCCCAAGGCTTTTACCGAGACAGTTTATGTTTTCTGCCAGGTGGATGCAAATTTACTCTCAAAAAGAAATTAATTTACTAGGTGTGATGCATCTTTTCTCCTTTCTATTCTGGTAATTGAATATTCATCACATAACAAGTGCTACTAATTAGCTGATTATTCCATTTACTGGCAAATAATGAACTTGCTATTCCCATCAAATAGAGCAAGAGTTGAAAAAATAAAATTTTTGTTTAATTACTCCTGCTCAGATAATTTTAAAAATCTTCAAAGCATACAATAAATTCCACTATAATGAATTCTTATTTAGTAACTGTAGGATTTAAGCTTTAATCTCTTCAGGATATTGAAGTTTGAGGTTAACAATCAGTGTAACAAAATTTCTGATTTTAGTAAGTCTTTGTATGTGTCTGAATTTAGTAGTTTGGCAAAAATTAAAAATGGTTGTGAGAATTTTCTCAATTTTTATTTAAGTTGGGTGTTTTCTTTTGAGATTAGAGTTGGCTTCAGGAATTTTAATTATTTACTTTGGTATTTACCCATGAAGCTACTTAACTATTCTTCTAAAGACCTGTTGAAAATGTAACACGCATTAAAAACTTGCTCATTTGTTGCAATTATTTGTTCTTTTATCACTTTTGTATCCCGTTAGATATTATTTCTGTCAAAAAATAGTGAAACGATTGACAATAGAGAGGCCATCTCTGCCCATTCTCTATATGAAGGCGAACTTATTCTCTGCAAACGTCCACCTGTCCTCCCATGCACAGGAGAGTGGGTGAGACGTCCTTTCTGAAAACAGGTGGAGTAGGCGAAGATCTGGAAGCTAAATGGGAGATAATCAGTTCTGTCACTTGACTGGATTTAGGTTTTTCCTCGTAGGCAAGATATTGGAGAATATTAAAGATTTTGTAGAGAAACTGATTGGCCTAAGGGAAAAGTCTTACAAATTCTCCCATTTTGACATCCAAACAGAAAGGTGTCAGCTACCATGGAAGCATCTTTTGGGAAAGCCCACCGAGAGTCAATGGAACAAGACACACATGTGCTTCCAATCATCCAATTAGTGTCTATAACCAGAGAGTGAGGAGTCATTAAAAATTGGAGGACCAATCTAAAATAAAATATAAAGATCAAACTACCAGAGATGAGAAAGGATAGAGAGTGGAGACAAAAACAATGCCAAAATAGACATATGATGGATCATGGGGCAAAGGGGACATGTATGTATATGTTTTGGAGTTGGGGAGGGGTGTTCAGTTCTGACAATGTTAAATTCCAATTTTCCCCAGTAGCATGTAAATGATAGATTGTTACAATTTAAAAATCAGAAGACACTTTATAAATATATTCTTCTGAAATATGAACACAATTACCAGTAAAAAGAGTAATCAAACCCTGCCTGAAAAATTGAGAGTGGTTGCCTCAGAAGGATCAGCCAGGAGCTCTAGTTTCTCTGTACCATCTATTTTGTGTAGACAGTAGTAATTGAAAAAGAAAGCTTTTAATGTAATTAAATGGTTTATAAAATATGTAATGGAGAATGCTAGATAAGAATTGTCCAACCAGAGTTCTGATCATGAGTGTTTATAGCTGTAGATATATTCTGATGGTTTTAAGGTTGTATTTGAAGAAAACAAGGGAGTATGGGGGAGACGATGTCACAACTACTTTCCTCTCTGAGGAAGCAGGAACTGAGTGAGAAAGACCTCACACGTGGCTTGCTGAGTGTCACTGAGGGTTACTGACTGAGTGGCACAGAGAAGAGAAACCCTGAGTAGGAAGGAGTGATCAAACGGGGAGAAGATGGAGCTAAAGACAGGTAACCCCCGAATGTGGAGAAAGACATGTATCTGTCAAGATTTGCTTTGGGAGATGTTTACAGAGGTGATTCTGTGACATTCTGATAGCTGGCAACATTCGGTGAACAACACGTCAAGGGTCTGGCCCTCTGAATCTGCCCCAGATTGTCAGGAAGTCAGCATTTAAGCTAAAACGAGCCCTTCATTTGTGACCTCCAGGCTGAGCAGTACCTCTGGAACACATACTGGGCACTCTGAATAGTCTGGGTAGCTTCACCTGCCCAAGCTTAACTCCCTAATGAGCGAGGGGAATGAAAACACCTGCAGAGGCTTAGGCTACTCAATGGTTATTTCCTGTGGCTGGGAGGGAAGCTGCCTTTCCCAAGAACATCGGTTTTATGCAGGAAGAAGGGATGGTGTGGCTGCTTTGTAGATGCTCTGCCACTATTAATCTGTGAGTACTTTTAAGTTTTTCTCCTACTTTAAGCCTTTATATCTCTTACTGAGTTTTTATGACCACTTAAAAATGGTAGAGCTATTACAGTGCTCCTGCTTTTTATTTCTGAAGATGAGATACCTGTTTGAAATTGATATACAGTAGAACCTCCATAGTTGACCAGCTCACTACATTGACCACCTCCTTATGTTGAGCTAATTTTCATACACTGGACACGCACCACATATATGTGTCACTACCGCAGGCCTAGTTCCTTATTTGACCATCTTCATATGTTAGCTAGTTTGTTACATATCCCTTGGGTTGTTCACTTACTTGTTCTACTGTATTTTCCGATTTAAAACAAAATACATTATTTTTTCTTAATAAGAGGGTTTTATTTATTAAATTTCGGTATGAATTTGGGTTTTATTTCTCTTTTATGCTTCTGGTATAATTTTTCTAAGTTTTCTAATATCATTTGCCTTTGTTCTGTTAGTACAGAGGACTAATCGATATATTTCATTGATACGTTTAATGGTCAATATGTATTAATCATGGTATGTTATTCTATAAATGTGCCTTGATTACTAGTATTTTATATTCAGAATTTAGGACTTATACACATTTTAAGATGAAATATTGATCGGCAATGTTTTTCTTTTAAGGTACAGTAGTTTATAGGTTTTAGTATCAAGGTTATCCTATTAGACCGGTTTTACAAAGTAAGGATCGCACGTTCTCTATTTGGAAAGGTTTAAACAACAAAAGAGTTGTTAATATCCTCAGAGTTGAAGCAGCATGCCAGTAACACATGTATGGGTTTAAGGCCTTTTGAAAGTATTTCTTTGGAAATGTAAACAATTTTTTTCCACAATTATTGCTCTGCTCATGTTAGCTAAACTTACTGAGTTTGGCTGTCAGACACTCTCCTAAAAATTAGGTATTTTGTCTGCATTTTAATGTATTGGTGCAAGGTTTAATGTAGACAATAATTGCATTTTTCTCTGAATGTTGATTATGTGCTTGTTCTCAGTCCTAAATTTATATATTTATGTTCTAATTTTTACCTGATTAGGAGAGCTAGAGGAGTCCAGTTTTGTTGATTATATTTTTTCAGCTATTGTATTTGGTTGCTTTCAGCTCTCTTTTTTTTTTTTCTAAAACTCAGAGCAGTTTATAGCTATCCAACTACTATAACATTTCTCTATAATTTCCTTAGTTGTCTTCTTTTAATTTTTTATATTTTTTCTTTATGCATTTGAGATTATGATAAAGGAAGAGTGGGAAAACGGAGTTACTTCCCCTCTTCCACGACAACCAACTTGTTCTTGTGTCCTATGGTAGCATTTTCTTTTTAAAATTTTCTGTCCCCCACAGGTAAAGGCACATGGTCCTCTGGAGAAATAGGGTACATGGGCCCGTGTTGGTGTTGGCAGTGATTTCTTGTTTCCTCCTTCAGCTAAAATCACTAAGATCAGCTAAAAGGAAAGTTCTTGATAATTCTCCCTCATATTCCCTCTGACCACCTGATGGCATTCCAGGCTGCTACCTATGGCCTATGGGGGCTTCATGTTCAGTGTTTAACATTTTTTCTTTTGATTCAGCTGTATGTTCTGATTTACTTACATGAATCCCTGATGTCTATTCCATTTGAACAAATGTCCGTCCTCTTTCTCCCTGCAAGCAGCTGTCTTTTTCTAGATTTCTGATCACTCAGTTGACCATGAGATCTTGATTCTCTGGTGGATTTGAAAAATACCATTTATTTGCAGTTTCTCCAGGTTTTGTTCATTATAAAGGTAGGACCCAACTATTTATAGCTCTTTACATCAATGAGCTTTATGGCATTTTTGATTGTGTTCATGAATTATCTTTTTATGAAATTATAGGACTTCATGAATTGATACATTAATAGCATTAGGATTATTTACAGGATAAAAACAAAGAAAAGAATGAAAAACAAAAAGGAATGTGGCACTTTATGGACCCTAGGAAGGCAGAGATTAAAATATAACTGTGTCCTATAGTTTTGATGAATATAATTTCCACTAGTGCCTATAAAGTGTATTGTTCCAATCCTTGTTATTTAACGTTATAATAATTGATTCCACTCTGATTGTTTATTGGTAACCTTGAATTGCCAGTGGAGGTTAACTGATGCCTAGCATCCCCTTTGAAATTAAAAACAAAACAAAACTAAACTAAACTAAACTAAATGAGTCACAATCATGAGAGACAAATTCCTCATCTGCATAGCTCATTTAGCATCACTCTTCTCTCATAGGATCCTGTTTTTAGAAACTGAGATCCTGGTCACCTTGAGAGACTGAGTTGGATGTTTTCATTATTGTCCTAAGGCAGTTTCTATTTTTACAGTTTTACCCAACATTCATCTGGCTTTAAACTGGGACATCAGCCCTCTGATTGTCTTGCTTAGCATCCAAATTTCTCTTTCCTGAGCTCCAAAGTATAATTGTGAATTTAACCATCCACTGCCTACACGTTAGCATCGCACAAAGCAATAAATAGGGACAACGATCAATCCCTTTTAAACTGTGGTCCAGTGATATGACATTGCCAACAAACCGAGGTATGGTGTACCTCCCGTCTACCTTCTTGTGCATTGTTTTCCATAAAATTTAGAAGCAGATGTCCCAGATTTTGTAAATATCCACAAAGTAAAGTCTCAGTTAAAAAAAAAAAAGTTATAGATTTTCAGCCTCAAGAGTGGCATTTAGGGCCCTGGAGGGATGTATTTGAAACCAACTCATACTCCATGGTTTTTTTTCATTCTATTTCTCTTTGTAAATATTTTCTGGCCAAAATTGTAACATCTAAATTTAATTATGGTAAAAGTCATCTCTATCATGTACTTAATCTAGCAAGTTTGTTAAATTTATGGTCATCACTGAAGGCTTTGCCTCTGGTATCATTGCTCTCTAGTCATATGTGAGTGAGAGAGAGCAAGAAAGACATAGCGTCTTTAGCGTATTTGCAATCTATGTTCATATGGAAAGTATATTTATAGGAAGGTAAAAATTAAGAGACCAAAACCACAACGTTAAATGTCAGTGTTACTGAGCCCACACACTTGTTTAGACAGGTTCCCAACCTGCCACCTCAAAGAGGTTGTGGTGGTAAACTGCATTTGCTACAGATTTGCATCTGAGTGTTTTACATGTTTGGTATTTCAGTACTGGCGTTTTCATTGTCATGTGAAAATTGGGATTGAGTTTTCTTCTCCTTAAACATTTCATGTTGTTTTATTATTTAACCTAGTCACTTCTATGCTATAAATTCAGTGTCAGTGAATTTAAAATCATGTCTCATGAATATATTCATCTTTAAAGTCTCATCTCAACCAAAACAATAAATCCTTTGATAATTTAACAAGTGCTAAGCTAATTAAACTATTTAACTTTCATGGGTACATAAAATTTATATTCAAAATAATTTCACATACTAATATGTTTGTTATCATTTCTACCTTCTTATCAAGTGGATATTTTATATATATTGAAAACTAACTTTATATAAAAGCTAATTCTTACAGTATACATTATAATGATATAATAAAATTAATGCAAGATTTAGTATCTTGGGTCTAAGTATCAGGCTTACTTCTATATCTATGTGAATTTGATAGTCATATATATATATTTTTTAGATTTATCATTATCAAAACAATTAGGAACAACATTGCTCTTCTACTTCACAGAATTTTGTAAATGTTATCTAATGTAATGTGTGTTAAAAAGTTATTGCACATTAAACTTATATTTTCATTATTTAAACTATGTATATATGGATGAATTAGGTGTACATACAAACACACATATACACATAAAAGAGGCCAAGAAAAATGTATACACATTTTAAGAAAGGAAAAAGCTCTATTAAAATTGTAACACAGAAGTCACATTTGACTTCTATTATAAGAGACCCTCAAAAGTGACTTGTATTAATCTTTTGTTATTGTCATATATTGAGTATTACACTTGTAATAGTTTTTATCTTCCCTAAAATGAGTATGCATTTTTTGGCACCTTCTCTATATATGTTTACCCACATCAATATGTTCTAGGTTTTGCAACTAAAAGTATAGTTTTACTGAATGGCCTATCGGGAAAGGGTAAAGAAGAGGATATATTCCTGTTCCCATGGAATTTCATTCTACTAGAGGTAATAAAGTAATGAAATTATTCAAATATTATAAGCAATTTGAATAAAATTAATAAGAGTAAAGTAAAAGTGAATGAATAAGGTTAGGTAAAAGTTTAGATTAGGTAGTAGGAAAACTCTTGCAAAGGTGTGACATTTTAATAAAGATCTAGATGACAAGGTTAAATAGCTAGCGAACAGCTTTAAGATGAGAAAAAGGTTATTATTGTTCAGGAATAGAAAGAATAACGAGTTGGAGTCATTGTGAGGGAGAAGGAGGGTGAAATGAGAAAATAAAAGGTAGGGACCATTTATTATGGGAGACACACAAAGCACTGAATACCTATCGATACTTAAAGGTTAATGTAAGTGTCAGGGTTCTGCCCCAGGGGAAGGGTCTACTAAGATCCTGTGGATCTAGAGGCGACTAACTGAAGAAATATAAGTTAGAAATGATGAGAAAGAGACAAGACACACAGAATAGAATTTTCAAAGCGGGGTACCCAGGGGACCACTGCCCGCTGTGGGATTCTGATGGTGGCCTCAAGTGTCAGTTCCACTCAGCTTTGATTGAAGGCTATTTGCTCATTAGCCCAAAGGGTAAGTTGAGGAAGGGAACAAAGACACCAGCAGTTTCTCTGAGTGAGCATATCAGCTCCTATTATTTTTATAATCTTTAACTTTAAGGATCTGAGCAGCCTTGAGAAATCCAGAACCTGAGCCTTGCATGGGAACAGCCGCCTGTCTGAGGTCACACACACAAATTCCTAGGGAAGTGTTAATATCTGCTAGTTCACTGGGGAGCAAAACACCACTGGAGTCAATCCCCTCTGAGAATTTTCCTCTCATCACCACCACAGAGGGTCTTCCTCTGCAATAAGGCATATAAGTCCTCTTTCTCATATTTCAGGGCTCAAGCTGTTCCCTCGATCTCTGCCCCAGTCAAATACAAATCTCCACAATGGGTATTTGCTTTGACTGTTTACTGGGCAGGAAATGGCCTAGTTATTGTATCTTGCCAGGCCTTGCAACAGCATCTTCTGTGGCCATTAGTCCTCAGAGTGTTTACAGATCCAACAGGGGTGTTAGGAAGCTGTATCCCCATTAGGCCAGAGCTCTAAAAAAAGCAAGAAACTTGCTCAGATGAGAAATGTCATGGCAGCTGGCTTAAAGGTAAACTAGCTGACTTTGATTTGTTCCAACTCACTCAGCTTACTTTTTATTTTTTCCCTTTTTCTGGGGGTGTTTTCCCTTGCCAAGAATAGGGTCTTCAGTCCCCATTCTGCCTGCATGTAAGGAATTTAAATTTTATTTCAAACATTGCAGGAAGATGTTGAAGATGTTGACAAAAATCAATTCTTGTTGGATAAAAGATTTAAATTTAAGACACAAAACAATAAAAATTCTAGAAGACAGTGTAGGGAAAACACTTGAGGATGTTAGCTTAGGAAAAGAACTTTATGAGGAAGATCCCTCCCCTAGCAATTGCAGCAACACCAAAAATAAACCCTAAAAACCTTTTGCACAGCTAAGAGTCCCACAGACAGCAAACAGACAGCTCTCAGAATGGGAGAAAATTTTTGCATGTTATGAATGTGACAAAGACCTGATAACTAGAATCTACAGAGAACTCAAATTAAACATTATGAAAAGTACAAACAACCCTCTGTATAAGTGGGCAAGAGATTTACACAGAAACTTCTTTGAGGATGACGGTCAGATGGCCAACAAACACATGACAAAATGCTCAGTAATTGTCAGAGAAATGCAAATCAAAGTTCTTTCTTCAAAATGGGTAGGATCACATGGACAAAATCAGTGTACATATACAAACAAGCCAAATACCAGCATGATTTAATTATGTTGGCATCAAAACATATGAAGCCAATATTCACTTGTTTAAGGGGATTGACTATCAACAGTCCTGAAATCCGGAATTTGTTTTATACTTGTTGGATATAATATATAAGCAAGATGAAAACATAATGATTATCAACTAATATTAAGATGGAAAATTTAAATATAACCAGATGAATAAGTTGGTCATATCAAATGTAAATGGTCTAAAAACTTCAATTAAAAAGCAGATATTTTAGATTAGATTAAAAAGAAAATATGCTACTACCAAAGTGTTTAAAACATAAACACACAAATGAATTAAAATTGTAAAAAGTGGAAAAGATATACCACGGTAACAGTAAACTCTTAAAACTAAGGATATAATGATTATATAAATATCAGATAAAGTAGATTTTAGAGCAAAAATTCGTCATTTTTGCTCATTTCATTGTGAGCAAATGTCACTTCATTATGAATTTAATTTGTCTAGAAGTAGTTATAGTCTTAAAATTTCATGCACGTAATAATAGAGTTTCAGAATATATAAAACAAGACTAATGAAACTGAAAGAAATGGATACATTTGCAATTATAATAGATAATTTCAACAATGTTCTTTAATAATTGATGGAACAGGAAGACAAAATACAGGAAGTATATGGAAAAGTTGAATAATATTATCACCTACTTGTACTAATTTATATTTATGAAAGACTCTACCTAACAACAGCAGAGAACACATTCTTCTCAGGTACATATGGAACATTTATTAAGATTGATTATGTTCTGAGTAATGTCTAACAAGTGATGAAAAATTGAAATGATGCAAAATATATTCTCTTTCCAAAAGGAAATAAAATTAGATGTCAATTAAAAAAAACTCTAAATGCTTAGAAACTCAATGAACACGTTTTAATAATCCATGGGTCACAAAAATGAATATGAAAATGGTCAAATAACCATATTTAAATGAAAATATAAAAATTATTTTCTGATCACAGTGAAATAAAATTAAATTATAATGACACTATAACAAGAATTTCCTTTCACTCCTGCTGCTTCACTTGACTAGCCAAAAAAAGGGTAGCCAGCAGCCAGCAAGGGTTTGGGAGGAGGAAGGAAAGGATGAACACTGGGGACTTTTAAGGCAGTGTGACTAATTGCTATGATGCTATACTAGTGGATATGTGTCATTATACATTTGCCAAAACCTATAGTGTGTTTAACATAAAGAGTGAACCCTAACGCAAACTAGTAAACTTAGTAATAATAATGTATTAACATTGGCTCATCAATTGTAGCAAAAGTCCCATACAATAAAATATGTCAACGATAGGGAAAACTGTTGAAGGCAGGAACAAGGTGGCAGCTGGAAGCTATGCTTTTTGCTCAGTCTTTCTTCAAAACCAAAACGGGCTCTGTTAATTTAGGAAACTCAAAGAAATGAAGAGAAAATCAAAACACTGTATACAAAAGGATGCTGCATGAATGAGTCTCCATCCAGCCTTCAAAGACATGCTAAAAGAAATTCTTGAGGTTTGTTGGAAATGATATCACATAAAATTTCAGATCTGCAAGAATGAGGTGCACTAGGAAAAAAAAAGTCTGGGGGGTATATGTATTGTACTGAAGGAAATAAGAGCATGAAAAAGGTAATCTTTGTAAATACTGAGCACAAAAAATTAAAAAATATGTCCTCTGGTGATGGCCATATTAAATTAGATGTAATTTACAATAAGGTATTGACAAAATTCATAAGTATGTTTAAATTTTAAAATATGTTTATAAAAACCATGACAAAAATTATGAGAGAATTTAGAAAATATTTTGAACTGGATGCTAAGGGAAACACAACATAAATTTGTGGATTAAAGTTAGGCTATGATTAATGGAAATTTATAGTATTAATTGATAACAAACATATAATGTTAGTCACATCCAAAGTTCTTTTCTAACGCCTTATATTAGAAAAGAAGAAATTATTTATCCAAGTTTCCAAAATAAGAAGCTAGGGTCAGAAAAACAAATTAAATCTAAAGCATCCATAATAAAAACAGAGGTGGAAATCAATGACGTAAAATAATTGAAGTACAATATTTTAAAAAGAGATTAACAAAATTGATAAACTTATAGTAAGACTGTTCATGAGAAGTAAAAATGTTAAGTCTCAGAATCAAAAGACCTTACATACATTAAAAAGATGAGAAAAGGGTATTATAAGTACTAGGGCCACTATTGATAGAACCATAATGTACTATCAACTGTGTCACATTTTGTTTACTGAAAGAGCCAGACATAAAAGAATATGTATCATGGGATTGAATAAATATGGATACTAACAATAGGCAAAGCTGTTCTATGGTAATAGTGGTCCGAAGAGTTGTCACCTCTTTGTGAGGAATTTATTGGACGGTGACACAAGAA
The DNA here is from genome assembly GCA_963574655.1 of Perodicticus potto. Lineage (NCBI taxonomy): Eukaryota > Metazoa > Chordata > Mammalia > Primates > Lorisidae > Perodicticus > Perodicticus potto. The sequence continues at coordinate 36,302 of CAUYRH010161247.1, forward strand.
GACTCTCTAGGATGATGAAAGTGTGCTCTGTAATATTTTTGGGGGTGTATGTATGTGCTTACTCAAGTGTTAAAATTCATTGACTGGAACACTTAAGAGTTTTGCATTTTATTTTATGTAAAAGTTCTCTCAACTAAAGTCAGATATTTTTACTTAATTCCACTTCAATTTCTATTATCGTACACCATTAACTTATTAGTTTCATAGCTATTAGTCCTGATGCTTTATTTTTCTACTAGTTTGTCTTTTCTGTGTGTTATAGTGTGTGCATGTGTTTGGCTGCATGTGTGTTTTCAATAGAGTTGATATTAAGACAATATAGGGAAGAATAGTTCTCGCTTAAGAGACCCAGAGCTGTGGTTGGCTCTCTTTGATTTACTAAATATGTCTTGATATGGTAATTATTAGGCACTCAATGTGAACTTTTTAGATAAATATTGATGTATGTTTAATAAAGATATTTCTGTCAGATTTCTAGGTATTAGAATTAAAGTCTGTTTGGCTTTTTCCCCCTTTATTAAAATTACCCTAGTGCTCCAATAATATTATATGGTTCTTTTAAATAAATTAGAATTAATTAACTGTATATGCACATAGATATCTAGGTCTCCAGTTGGCTTTTTATTCAATAAGTACAGAGAAAATGAAAAAGAAATATATCTAGCCCTGTTGTTAACAGTTACAAAGGTCCTGTTTTCCTATATGAATGATAATGATCCCAGTGAACTGAATAACTATTGTTCTCATTCTCCTCACAGCTGGCAGATGATATAGTAGAGATGGTCCTAATTACCTGATGGGCTATGAATAAGCAAGGGAAAGATCAGTAGTTTGGAGATTTAATCACGGAATAAAATTAGTAGGGGACCCATTAATCTCCTTTTATATACAAAATACCATAAAAAGGCTCTTTAAACTGATTTCAGCATTATTACAACTATTTAGATATTTTAAATAATATTATCTTGCAGCATTTCCCCCCAATAACAAATGTGTTGAATACTTTCTCTGCTGGAAATGTTATTGAAGAGCTGTTTAAATTACTGAAGCATTTAAAAGACTAACTTAATTGGAGTATAATGTGCCACTTTTAAGTGTACATTTTGATGCGTTTTGACCAATTCATACACGCATGTTACAACCACACAATCAAGAAATAGGAACATTACTGTTACCCTTGTGCCTGTCTTAGTCAATTCCACTCTCCCCACCCCCAGCCTAGGCAGTATCTGATGTTCTTTCTTCTTCCAAAGATTCTGTCCTTATAGAATATTTGCCTATTTTCCTATCTCATTTTCTCTCACCTAGAAGACTCTTTCCTGAGGATAAGGAAATCAATCAAAGTTAGGTCTGAGATCCAAACAAACTAAATTATCTTTTTTCCCCTTTTTATTAGAAATTATTGAATGCTTCCTCCTTTTCCACTGGTCACCTAGCAGCTTCAATTAGTCCTGTGTATACGACTGTGATTGAATTCATAGATATTCGATTACAGGCTAGTCTCATTATGTAGCCCAAACAATAGTTATTTGACAGTTATCTACTGAGAGTGTACAGTGTTTCAGGCACTCTACCATATGTGGGTGTGAGGAGTTAGGAAAGATGTGTTATCTGCTTGAAGTCTGCCAAGGCCAGCCCACGACTATAGCGAGGGGGGTGACTGAGTGCAGGCACTGCGGGGACACACAGGAATACTTAGCACGGGCTTAGGGCGTATAGATTCATTTTTAAAGGGAGCAGTGACATCTCACATAAGACTTGAGGAAATTACAAGAATTTTCAGGGGATGATGGCAGGAAAATCATTTCAGCTGAAATAAAGAATTTAAACAGCCGAGGAAGAGCAAAGCATTCAACTATAGTCCAAAGATAAGGTAGTGAGCAGAGCTCTTAAAATTTACCTGAAGTCATTTGCATTGAGGATAACAAGAGGCCTCTGAAAGCATTAAAAAGGTGGTGACGTCATCATATTTGCTATTTTGGCAGGATTATTCTGGCTTTCATGATGGAAATTAATGATACTTGTGCAAGATTATGTACTGTTCAAAGATGAAGTTAGTATGAACTGTGGTGTAGGTTTTGAGAGGAGCAGATATATTTGAATACATTTAAGAGCTAAAATCAGCAGTAATTGGAGGCTGATAAAATATATGTGTGCAAAGAGAAAACTGTGTTTTTCAATTTGATATGAGTGAGAGATTAAATTATTTCTGGAGCTAGAGCCAGAAAAGATGTAGTTTGAGATGCCTGTGGAAGTTGTCTAATGGGTGAAAATATCTTCCTCATACCCTTTACCCAGCTAGATTCTACAAATAACGGTTGTCATTCATCTACACTCATACACACGCACCCCCCCACACATATCTGGAAGTGAGTTGTAGATATGACATTTTAGCCCTGAGTACTTCAGCATGTATCTCTAAAAACTATTTTACTATAGAACTATATTTACCAGATTGTTCAAGAAAATATAACATCAGTGTATTACTTTTATCTAATAGTCTATGATTCATATCAAAATTACCCAATTGTTTCATATGGGCCTTTTATAGCCATTAGATTTCTCTTCTGCATATAAGCATACAAGTGTGTATATGTGTGTATATATATAATTTCTCATCTTTAAAATTCTTATGAAGCCTCTGATTTTCTTAGGAAAACAGATTATGTTCACTTTGAGAGGGTAAGGATGATAGTGTAATTTGAAGGTAATAGAAACAAAGTAAACTGGACTCTGTGAAGCCTCATAAAAAATTGAAAATTTTAAAAGTTCATGTAAAGTTCACATTTTTTCTTCTGCTTAAATTATTGTTCTATATATTAAGTCTGTCTTTGTATCAGACATTAGAGATAGCTACAAATCCTTTCATGATTATCTGCCTCTAGCATAATTCTTTCCACTTTAACAAGAATTATAATTCACAAAGTATACAGTTATTTAATCTTATTTTTATTTTATTTGAGAAACCAAAGCTATGTAGTATTTCAGAACGTTATCATTCACGCACACACTAAGTTTTAGAAGTTGGAGGAAAATTGATAATTTAAAAACGCACATTTGACTTTGTGTGAGAATTATAATTTGTCAAGGACACAATAGTCATTTTGATTATGAATTGCTTCCTATATGTGGACAACATTAGCAGTAAATGGATGGAATCCAGCTTTCAATAAACTTACCCAGATTGAAAGTTGCCTCCTATATGGATTGGAATATTGCTGCTCCTAAAAATTCTAAAGGTTTCAGATTAGATTTAGAGAGTGACAAACTCTGAAGGGCACTGGTGTACAAGAAGATCAGTCTCTAGACCAGAACCTGACATTATGGGTTGCACAGATTTTGTGGATCTCTTTACATGTAAAAAAAGGACATTGGAGAATTTTATAAAAGTTCAAAGACTAGGTACATTTTGTGCTATGTCTCAATTTATTTCTTTTTTATGGGCTTGACAAAGTTAAATGAATTCTTAAAGTCATGGTGTTATAAAAATAGAAGAATCTTTATATGCTCAGGTCCATTTACTCAATCATATTTGAACATATATTCTCACATTCCATTTTGCAAAAGCATTGAAATCTCTTCTTGTTGTAACTTCACAGCTTTTGATCTTGCTTATGTAGCTTTTTCTCAATAGTAATTGACAAAGTAAAAACTACATGTGAATGACTTCCAGTGACATGGATGACTGACTTGATGAAAAACTTCTTGTTTGAAATATACAGAAATTCTGGGCAAAATATAATTCAGCATTTTAAAATCAGAGTTGAGTTTAAGAGGAGAAAATAAGACACAGCAAAACAAAACAAAACCTAGATATGAAGAATGAACTCAAAGGGTGAAAAGGGTGAATGGAAAACTCATGACTTAACTTGGAAGTGACCTGAATAATAGAATAAACTTGTATTTACTCTACCAGCAAGAGACTGGATTTTTAATAGGAAAATATTTATACAGTCATATTCCTTAAGACTTGAAACTGGAAAGGATTATCCTTCATGAAAAGAACATGACCAAGAAGACTCTGCTCAACACAGGGAAAGAATGAAAAGTCAAACTGTCTTCTAGGACTCTGAGAGGAGACGATTGATGTCTGGGAAGAAGGAATGGTGAACTCAAGTAAGATTATTAACCCTAACCTGAAGATACACAAAGAGGTAGGATCTAAACTTCCAAATTCGTATTATAACATGTATTATCCAAAATGTGCAGTAATCTCACGATTCTAAATTATTATTAAAATGCAAGGGCCTGGCTCACACCTGTTATCCTAGCACTTTGGGAGCCAAGGCAGGTGGATTGCCTGAGCTCAAGAGTTCAAGACCAGCTTGAGCCAGAGTGAGACCCCATCTTGAAAAATAGCTGGGCATTGTGATGGCTGCCTGTAGTCCCAGCTACTTAGGAGGCTCAGGCAGGAGTATTGCTTGTGCTCAAGAGTTTAAGGTTGCTGTGAGCTATGACACCACAGCATTCTACTCCGGGTAACCAAAAAAAAAAAAAAAATTTTCAGCCAAAACTCTGGTATGCGTATAGAAGTCAACTTAGACCACACTGCAGAACCATTCCACAAGAAGTTTTTCGAGAAATAAACACACCACAAACCCAAACTGAGTATTTCTTAAAGAAGTTTAAAGTTTTGCAATCGTAGGAGCTAACAATTCACTCTAGGGAGAAGTCAGTAGAGATTACAAACAGAAGAATTAGCAATTACAAAAGTGATATAATGGAACAACCTATACAAATATTCAAATGAGTGTATAAGATGATTAATGAATTATAAAAAGAATTATAGTGAAATTATAATAAAAGTAAGAAAATTATAGTGAAAGGATAAAAATTATAGGAACAAAAAGTAAAAGCATTTGATAAAACTACATAAATCCTCTAGAAAAATCTCTATCTCTATATACATTTCTATTTTTATCTGTACTTATCTGTCCATATTTCCATATGTGTAGTTCCATAATCGACCTTAAATAATGGGTAGATAGTTGAATAATGCAATAACATTAAATATAGCTAAAACTAGAAAATGTGAAGTTTAATGTGATCTGAGGAAAATATGAAAAATAAAGAAGGAAAAGTATGAAAGAAGTTAATGACACAATTTTACCTCTAATATGGTGCAAAAGATAAGATTAGAAACAAAGGAAAAGTAATATTTATGGAGAAAGAGAAGCATGTTTTTCAACATGAAAAATAAGCAGAATCATTTAGATTTAAGAAGCATAGTAAGTGTTTATCAGGATGAGCAGACGTGGTCTCATCTCTACAAATATCAGAGTGAGCATCGAGAAGGAAAAAGTAAATTTCAAAATCAATCACAGACGAAAGGGAGTTTACTGACACAGGCGGGACAAATTTACAGACCTCTAATCAGGAAGATATTTAGGTTCAAAAATAAAGATGATCCATGTAAAATATGAGGGAAAAAAATGGTCAACTCACAAATCTATGTCACTTATTGTTGGTCAAAATGAGTGCAAAACAAAGACAGCTTAATACAAAGAAAGATATCACTACTGAGATATTGCTATAGAGGAACTAGTTTTAGATATATTTAAAAAATAACAAATCGAAAAAAGGAATGGATAATGCAATGGTAAATACATATCTTGATAAATCTAATAATTATGTTTTAAAAGCATTATAATTAAAATATTATATTATAATAGTATGGAAAATTTATATAAGTCAACACAAAAAATTTAAAGCACCTTATAATTTTCTGGAGGAGAAGAACAAAAGCTATACGTGGACAAAAATGAAGTGTTCATGGAGATTCTCAGCTGCTCAGATACAATAACAAAAAAAAAAGCAATACTGATGGTCTTTTAAAAACTATGCATATTCTATCTATACCTATATTTTGTTAAATATGGTAAAATAAATGCACAAGTTACAATCTATTAGTTGGGGGACATAAGATTTTTTTTCTCTTATAATTTTGTTTTATTAAATTAATTGCTGCAATGGCCTTGTTCCTGTGTTTAGGTTGACTGAAAAGGAATGAAAAGATATTACATAGATAATGTTTTTTATTTTGTTTTGGAATTAAAGTATGCAGAATAAAGAAGATGCAGCTTTATACAGTTCTGCTCTCCCTTGTAAAGTGGATATAATGCTGCCTTTACTTAGCTTCTCTACCCACCCCCCAGCTCTTACCTTGCAATTTTCCATCAGAAACCACAGTACTGGGTTCCTCTGCTGTCACTTCATCTTCATCAATGCCTAGGCCTACCTTGATCATGAGATAGATGCGGTTGGAGTGGGTCTGGGGATCCTCAAGGGAAGCCAGAGGAGAGCAGTGCAGTTTCAAACAGCAGTATCAGCCGGTCCTTTACAGTCTTGTCATTTTTGTCCACATAAAATGGACAAGACCGCAAAGATACATATTTGGTCACAATGCAGCAGGGTGAAGACACAAGGTTAGTGGAGATTGTCACCTTCCCGACTTTCTTATCCAAGATTTCTTTCAGGAGCTTGCAGAGGTTCTCAAACTTTGCCTTGCTCTCTTCCATTTTCTTCTTCTCTTCCTCATCCTCAGGTAGCTCCAGGCCCTCCGTGGTAACTGTGACTAGGCTCTTCCCATCAAACTCCTTGAGCTGCTGCAGGCAATACTCTTCAATGGGCTCAGTCATATATACCATCTCAAAGCCCCGCTTCCGCACTTGCTCCACAAACGCAGAGTTGGCCACCTGCTCTTTGCTCTCACCAGTGATGTAATAGATGGACTTCTGTGTTTCCTTCCTGCGAGAGACATCCTCTGACAGAGAAGTCATCTCATCTCCAGATTGGGAGGTATGATAGCGCAGCAGCTCAGACAGGCATCACCAGTTAGTGGAGTCCTCACATATTCCAATCTTCAAATTTTTAGAGAATGCTTCATAGAATTTTTTATAGTCCTCTTGTCTTCTGCCAACTCAGAAAAGAGCTCAAGGCACTTCTTAACAATGCTTTTGTGAATCACTTTCAAGATTTTGCTCTGCTGAAGCATTTCTCAGGAGATGTTGAGGGGCAGATCCTCAGAGTCAACCACACCACAGATAAAATTGAGATACTCTGGTATCACTCATCACAGCTGTTCATGAGGAACACACAACAGACATATAGTTTAATGTTGTTCTTTTTCTTTTTGTTCTCAAAGAGGTCAAATGGAACCTGATGAGGGATGAAAAGCAATGCCCTGAATTCCAACTGACTTTCTATAGAAAAGTGCTTGACTGCCAAGTTGTCTTCCCTGTCATTGGTGAGGCTCTCGTAGAATTATACTCCTCCTGGGTGATGTCATCAGGGGTCCTGGTCCAAATGGGCTTGGTTTCATTTAATTCTTCCCAATCAATGCATTTTTCCTTAATCTTCTTGATTTTCTTTTTCTTATCCTTACTGCAGTCATCCTCCTCATCTGAGCCCACAGCTTCAATCTTGGGTTTCTCTTCATTATCTTTATCTTCCTCCTCTTTTTCACCTTTCTCTTCTGCCTCATCATCACTGGTTTCCTTCTCTTGTTCATTCTCCAAGTAAAGGGTGATGGGATAGCCTATGATCTGCGAGTGCTTCTTCACTTCTTCTTTAAACCCCCTCTTTTCTAAATCCTCTGTCTGGTCTTCTTTAAGATGGAGAACCACTTTGGTGTCCCTGCCAATGTGCTCACCATGATCAGCACAAATAGTGAAGGAACCCTCAGCAGAAGATTCCCAGGCATACTGTTCATCATCATTGTGTTTTGTGATCACAACCACTTTCTCTGCCACCAGGTAGGCAGAATAAAAGCCAACTGCAAACTGCCCAAGCATGGAGATACCTGCACCAGCCTGAAAAGCCTCCATAAATGCCTTAGTACCAGATTTGGCAATTGTTCCCAAATTATTTCTGAGATCTGCCTTGGTCATACCAATGCTTGTGTCCACCAAGGTCAGAGTTCATTACTGAGGGTTAGGGATGATGTCAATTTTTAACTCTTTACCACTGTCCAACTTGGAAGGATCAGGCTCTCATAACGAATCTTTTCCAAGGCATCAGAGGTATTAAAGATCAACTCTTGAAGGAAGATTTCCTTGTTGGAATAGAAAGTATTGATGATGAGAGATATGACCTAGGCAATTTCTGCCTGAAATGCAGACGTCTCCACTTCTTCCTCTCCATGGTGCACTTCTTCAGGCATCTTGAAGAAATAGGGCTACAAGTACAAGTAATCAGGTGGGTCGGGGCTATCAGACTCACAGCACCACAGCTACGCAGGGGTGACTCAAGAGCTAAGATTTTTTTTTTTTAACAATGTGTATGGGTATGTGTATGTTGGCGTTGGGAAGAAGAAACTTAAATAAATTCCATGAAAAATCTGAAAAGAAAAAGAACGAATAAAGTAAATACAAAACAAATAAGTTAGTGGATAGCAGTTCACACATTTAGCAATCTGTACATTTAAGTTCACATGCTCAGAAATATTTTTAAGGATATGATTGGAAGACAGAAAGAAACCTAAACATCATGTCACTCACATGATGGGTTCAGAGCCTTGGTGCTTGCCTGGGGTCTCTCAAGCAAACTGCAGTCCTCCGATCCCTCCATCAGTCTGTATGGTAAAGGTGGCTCATTCACAAGATGGGAAACTAGTGTCAGGTAGGAGCTCAGACTCATGACATCAATTGTGTCTGTCACCATTTCTATTCATTGATCAGAAATGTCATCAAGATCAAGTTCAAAAGAAGTGCAATAAGCCTCTGCCTCTCAGAAAAGAGTAGCAAAAGGTTTGTGGCCGTATTTAGTTTGTCACAGCCCTCCCCTCTCCTTTAACCCTGATAACAGAGTATCTGTCTTTTTAACTGTTTATTCACAAACACAGCGAGAGAATGGTTCTGGGGATCCCCAAAAGGATGTCTTATTATTATCCCTGTTATATTTCATTGATCTACTCATGGACATAGATGTACCACTGTACCAGATATTTAAAATAATTCACTATTCTAATCTATTTTAGCACCTGACAGGGCTGTCTGTAAGTTTTATTGTCCTACATGAACATCACACTGAAGGAAGGCTCTTACCTTGTATGTATACTATTTTTAGAATATTTTTCCAGTTAGAGATTTTGGAAATGAGAACATTTGTTATTTTCAAACCCAGCAAGTTTTACACTATACATATATACATATGTACCTTCTAAGTTCTGCTTACAAAGTCTTTTGTAAGTTCATCTCTTATTTTAGTTTTTATTTTCTGTAGCTAAAAGGGTGAAGCCTAAGCTGTCAACATTTTATTTTCTCTGGAGGTCTCCTTTTTCAATTCTAAAAATTCATTAGGTACATTTTCAGTCTTCTAAATTACCTAATGTGAGAGTTTTACCAAATATTTCATCACTACAAAACACGTGTCTCCAATTTTTCATCCTCCCCAAACAGTTCCCTTGGCGTTTTCCCAATCTCATGTAACTGTTTATTCGGAGCTGCTGCTTGTTGTAAAGGCAATGCCAGACAGTATCCTTTTCTGAGACCAATTTCTGTATCAATCAGCTCTTACTATTAAAAGGTTATAAACAAGCACAAGAATTCAGTGATATAAAATAATAACCATTACTCCGCTCTTTACTTTGCAGGTAAGCAGGTAGTTAGGTTCATCTCAGCGGGATGAGTCCCTTGAACCAGCTAAGTGAGCTGTGTTCCCCTGATGGGGACAGCAGACATATTGTATGCATGCTTTCCATTCTCATGTCAGGTTACCACACTTATTATCCCATTGGCTAAATTATGTTGCAGGACTGACCACAAAGCCAAGGGATAGGGAAATTCTATTTCTTTAGCAGGAGTACTGCAAAATCTATTGGTACTAAGCGTGTAAATATATAAATTAATACAGTTTAACTCAACTTTCCACTTGCCTATTTGGCTTGTATAAGCTGTTTAAATTTCATACATTGAAAGCATAAGTGCTTTGTAAACAGGGGCTCTCTGAAAGAGAAGAAAATATACTAGGAAATAAATGAATAAAGTAATTTCAGAGAGTTATGCATTCTAACATTAGAGATAAGGGTGAACAAGCTGTTAAGCAGCATAGATTGGCTAAGATCTATCTAATGATCTAGCTTCATTCAGGTCTTATTTTTCTCAGTTACTGAGTTTACCACTTTCTTTTATTATAAACTTATTATATTTTCTTTGTCTCTTTTTCCCTTTAAGTAACATATAGTTATAGCCAAGCTCAGGGACTCAGCCTGTAATCTTAGCATTATGGGAGGCCAAGGTGAGAGGGTCAGTTGACCTCAGGAATTTGAGACTAGCCTGAGCAAGAGTGAGACACCATTTCTACAATAAATAAATAAATAAATAAATAAATAAATAAATAAATAATAATCTGGGCATTATGATGGGTGCCTGTAGTCCCAACTACTTGGGAAGCTGAGGCAGGAATCCAGGAGTTTGAGGTTTCTTGGGTTAAGCTGATGTCATGGAACTCTAGCCTGGGCAAATAGTGAGACTCTTTCTCTAAAAAGAAAAGATAATTATGATGATACCTAATTCCGTTCCCTTTCCCCTTCCTCATATGTAACTCATTACTTACTTTAACAGGCTGGGTAATTTATAAACATTATAGATTTATCTGCTCACAGTTCTGGTGACTGGGATGTCCAAGATCAAGGCATCAACAGATTTGGTGTCTTGTGAGAGCTCACTCCCTCTTTCATAGATAGCGCCTTCTGCATACTCTACCATGGTGAAAGGCAAACAAGCTCCCTTATGACTCCTTTATATAGGCTAATCCTGTTCATTAGAGCAGAGCCCTTAGAGACCCAGATACCTCCCAAAGGCCCCATCTCTTTTCTTTTTTTGAGACAGAGTCTACTTTGTCTCCCTCGATAGAGTGCTGTGATATCACAGCTCACAGCAACCTCCAGGTCTCTAAATACCACCACACTAGAGATTAGATGTCAACATATGAAACATTCACCAGAGCACTCATGCAAACACTTCTTGGGTTTCCTTTGATTTCTCAGCACTCTTCTTTGGTCACCAGGTTCTGAAGAGTTCTCTTGTAAAGTATACAAAATATTGTTTTTTTTCTCTTGCTTTCTTCATGTACCATATTAATCAGGTAGTTATTTCATTCATGACCTGCCTGTCTCACAGGTCATTTTATTTAGTTATTTATTTGTTTATTAGAGTTTTTAAATTTTTTAAATTTTTTTATTTTTTGAGAGAGTCTCACTTTTTCATCCTTGGTAGAATGCTGGCCTCATAGCTCATTTTGGTTAGTTTCTAAGAAGAAATTAATGTTATGTTGCACCTCTATAGCAACTGTTACTCCTTTAAATGTTTCTTGTACTCTTTCTTAAATGGTAGTTCCCACTGGTACTAAGAAAAGTGGGAAATATACTAGTGATGAGTCCTTAGCTTAGCCTACAATCTTCAGAGTTTCCATTAAGGAATCTTTATTTTGTACCTTAAGACTAAATTTTTTTTTTTTTTTGAAAACAGGTCAGAAAGAACTATTTCACTCATTCATTCATTTATGCATTTATTTTTTCATGTCACTTATCCATTCAATCATATACATATTCAATGAATATTTATTGCTCAGTATCATCCAGGGGCTCAACTAAGAACAAGATATGCACAAATTATATGCATTTACATGTACAATCATGAGACTCACCTACAAGGAACGTGTCTCACTGCTTAAAATTTTGTGTTTCTAACTAAAAGCAACTCAAGTAGACAGTGAAAGTGTGGATATATTGTAGTTCAATAAAAGTTTATTATTAATATATGAAACCTAGATAGAATTGTGGAGAACTGGGTTTCCTTAGATGTCATTAAATTGACGATTTTATGAATGGTTGGTCTTTATAGACAAAAAATTAAAGTACACTAATTATTGTTTTTCCTACTTTATTTCCATGCAATAGTTTTATAGGAAACTAAGGAGTAGATCGTTTGATGGTGCTTAATTTTTAGGTTTGGCAGTGCTTAAGTCAAGTTTTGTTTTAAATAATGAAGTCATTTTGAACCTTGCCAATGCATACTTTAATTAAATTGATATCAATAAAGGTAATATAACTCAAAAATACTATTAAAGTGGATTTAATGTTCACTACCTCCATACCGTTTAGATTGGGATAATTAAATCTGGCATATTTACTAAAAGAAAAAACACATTAATTTAAGATTACTCTTTAATGAATTTATTTGGTGGTAAAATCTTTTGCATTAAATATTTAAAACTCCTTATGGATATATTTTATTCCCTCAAATATACTAATGAATTCTTAATACAAAACAAATGTTCTATTTTATTTCTTTTCTTTTAAATGTGTGTGTTTTCATGTATATATATATTTTTTAGCCCATCCTGCAAAGAAAGTGTGCTAATGTTAAAATTAATTGGAACAGAGTCTATTTATAACTCATACAAAACCTTACGGTAGACAAACATTTTAGGTGTTTTGTTCATGTAGGTGAAATACTAAGCCCTAGCTTTGCAGATTTTAAGACTAAATGAAAGGACTTAAGAAAGGACCTGATATTCTTACAAGACAAAGATCAGGGAAGTCATGCTTCAAATGCTCTGAATTTTCAGCAAAAAGTTTTATTGCTTTAAAGATTAAAATACTCATGAAATCTTCATATTCCCTTGCTAGACTCAACTTCGTGCTCCAAAGTAGAATTAATTTAAAGAACCCATAAAGTATCTGAGTAAAATCTGAATGACATTTCAGATTTTAGGCAAACTTATCTGAGCTACAGAGAGGGTTCCTCCATGATATCATGCCTTGGGAGACAGATCCTGATATCACAGGCCTGCTTTAATTATAGTGGTCTTCTGTGATTTTATTGTCTGTCTTTTCTCCTTGGGTCTCAAAACTTTAGATCTAATAGAGATTGCTACATAATCTGTGCTTTTATTATTTACATATATATATGTGAAATGCTTCTAAAATTGCATGTTCATTCTTCCTGCATACAATTTTTCTTCTTAATTAGGAATTGTGTTTGATTCTGTTAAGTAGAGACACTGAAGGCAAGAGGCCTTCTAAGGACAATGATTCCAGGAAAATGATCAATCAAGGTCTAAATTTCTTTGGGTTTGCCTTATGTTGTCATGTCATACAGTGAATTTTATTAGACCTCTGTCAGTTTATGAACTGAAATCATACTAAATTATTTGCCTTACATGAATTTTGGAATTTAAGTATTTTCTTTAGAAGAAAATGTGTATACTGTATATTTTTCTCATTTTAATAGTACTTACCTTGAAAGTTATAAGACACTTTTGTGTACACATCCACTCACTGGTGATTCCTCTACAAAAGGTCACTATTGAAAATGTATAACTAAACTCTATATCATTTTGAGGTTTGAGGAATATAAAGAAAAAAATGTGAGCTGCAGCTAGGAGAGGAATATATAATCATTTTTGATTCTAAAAGTGACATAAAGTACACATTGATCATATACACTTAACCTTGTATGTGATGCTTTATGGGCTTACTGGCTTCAGAGTACATCTTTTGGGTATTTGTTACACATATCTCTTCAATGGTAAGAAATATTTACATTCAGCTCTCATTATTTTTTGCTAAGAATAGTAGTAGTAATAGTAATAATACAAGTATTTCTCTAGATATATTTTTCGTCCCTTTAAATACTGTTAATTCATTATCCATTTAAATCTGAAAAATCTTAGAAACTCATTATTCTTTGTCTTAAGGCTCATAATAATTATGTCAAGTGTTTGCATTTATATGAAATAAATTATATAAATAATAATGAATGCTCTAGAGTGGTGTGTTTGTTTACACTGTATATTTACTTTGGCCATTCCATCTCCTCCTGTTCTCTCTTGAACTCACTCTAATCATGCTTTCTTCCAGACACTCTACCAGCAGTACTACTCTTGACAAGGTCATTCATGATCTCTGCATTGACAAATCCAATGGTCACTTCTCAACTTACAAGCAGCACTTCCATGTTGAACACTCCTCTTGCCTATAACTACTTGATGGACTTTCAAAACAATACTCTTAATTTTGATTATCTGTGCGGCCACACTTTTCAGTCTCCTTTGGACATGTCCTCTTTTCTCTCTCCCTTAATGCTTAACGATGTAATGCACCAGAGTTGTGTTTTCAAAACTCTGTTATTTGCTTTCTATATTGTATCTAGGTGAAATCTTGTAGTCTCATGACTTGAAATACCATTTATATCCTGAAAACTCCAAAAATATCTCCAAATCTTTTCACTTAAATTGTTGATTGAGATATACAACTGCTTACTCATCCTCTCCACTTGCATTTAAAATCGACATCTCAGCACACACAACGTAGATATATATGGATATATATATCCATAAGATCGTCCCCCCAAATTTGTTCCATCTTCCCCTTCACCAACGATGAAAACTCCCTCCTTCTAATTATAAAGATCAAAACCCTTAAAGTCACCCCTTCACTTTAGTCTTCTTCCAACATTTCAAATACTGTTTTTTAAGGAAATACTGGTGGATCATCAAATATAGCTAGAATCCAACTTCTTCTCATACTACCATTTCAGTTCAAGCCATTATTATATTTTACTCGTATATCCTCTGTACCTTCCCAATTGTTGCTCACAAAATGTCAGTTTTCAACACAGGAGCCTCATGATCTTATTTTATTAGGACAATTTCACCCCCAAATCAAAATCTTCCAAGAATATGCAAATTCCCTAAGAAAATCAATGTTTTTGTAAAAGCTAATAAAACCCTACATGATATACAGCATACTTTCTCTTCCCCTCTCCTCATTCACTGCCTCATCTTAGTTTCTTTTGCTGATACTTCCTTTCTTCCCAATTCTCAGGCCAAGTCTCCTGTCTTTTCAAACTATACCTGATTACAACTTTCACCAATATCCTTGTTATTTTCTAGTTTAAGATTTAAGGCAAGGCACATTGTGACATTTGTGGATCTTAGACAATTTCTCTTCTGTGGGTTCCTTCCTCTACAAAATATATTAAACGTTATATTTCACAACTGCCTTGGTATAGAGAAAAATACATTAGCATATATTAAAGATTTTAATTTGATTTAAAAATTCATTTTTGTCTTCTGATTTAAAAAATTAGATTATTTGGGGGACCCCCCCCTAAAATTATTGTAGTCCATAGGCACTGTTGTTACTGCATCTAATGGTAAAACCAGTCCCTACCCAAAAGCCCTATGTGATTGGACCTCTCTCCACATATTAAACTCCTTCTCTTCCCACTGTGTCCCTTGCTCATTGTGCTGCAGCCCTTGCTGGCCCTTAAAGACATCAATCGCATCTTCCCCATGACCTTGGCATTTGTCATTCCCTTTGTCTGTGTACCATTCTTTCCACAGATATCCATGTGGTTCACTCTCTCATTTTATTGCTTCCCAATGGCTGTATCTTAAATAACACAACCTACCTCTCCCTATCTTCACCTTCCTTTATATTTTGTAGTGGTCATGACAAAACACCTTTATCTAACACATTGTTTTCTCCCCTTGTCTTTCAGCTTTATGACTTCCTAATGCCTATGGTGCACACCCAAGGGCTAACCTCAAGGTCAGTCCTACTGGCAGTGTTCTTCTTCACATTTCTATTGGTCTTAATTCCTACCTTAATTTAAATGAAGCAAAAATATCTATCTAACTCTAGAAATAGCATTAGCACTTTATCTACCTGGAATTCTATGGAACTGTACTGGATTTGGCAGTATTGGTGGCAAAGTTCAGCAAAAGTTGTTCTCTGTTTTTTTGACTGTAAAATTTATGTGAGGAGGTAACAGTTGTCCAAGATCAGATGCATTAGATAGAAAGCAATAAGTGAAGTCCTGCAGATAATGGTATAATTCCATGAGAAGGATTTTTTGGGGGGAAAAACACACTTTTGAGAAGAGAATTAGGAAATTCTTGTCTAACAAAGTAATTTATGTGTGAGAATAGGCACCAGGCCAGGTATAGGAAGAGGGTACCAGGAAGTTACTCAGTTCAGTTGTCACATTTTGGAAGGTTTTGAAGTTGCCTTTTTGTTTGTCAATCAAACCAACTTTTCCCTCAGAATCTGATGATAGTGGAAAGAGTGAATCTGAATTGCAATAGACACAAACCAAGCATAAGTTGACCTGCAATGTTAAAAATAAAGAAGATCTACATTAAGATAGGTCAATGCAATTGAAGTGATTGGGTTGATTTTTGGAGATCATGCAAAACATACACTTCATTTCTTATTTTAGTCTGAGAGGTGCAGAGAATTGAGGAAAGGTTAGAACACAGCCATGTTGGTTTTGCTTGTAGTTATGTAAACCTTGTACCTATTATAGGGTCTGGCTTATACTTAAATCTCCAATTAATATTTGATGAATTAGGTGACTGTATCATTCTGAATAAAATCTAAATTTTTATAACATGAAACAGATTTGTTATGTCATAAATTGTGTGGATACTCTTTCTGTATCTCCGTGACTGTAAGCAAGATATTGAAAACAATGCATCCTTTAGAGTAATGACAAAAATATTTCACTAATTTTCTCTTCAGATATAATATGATAAGCAGTCTTCAGCCACAACATTTAAAAGTGTCCCAATACAGCACTTAAGATTTTCACATTGTGCTGAATGCTTTATTAAAAAGGGTACGAATGTGACCCAACCCATCACTACCCTCATGATTGCAAAACTGATAACTCATTCAATACACAGCTGATTTCTTTGCTTTATATCCGAAAGGATTTCTGAATTTCCTTGCTCGATGACACAGGAAGGTACATCGGGCTGGGCAGCTCATGGCTGTCTCCTTGATGTTTTGGGGCAAGATAAAATCAGGTACCCTGAGATTAGGGCATGGTGAATGCTTTTTATTTTCCTCCCATTTCCTGGTTTTAATTAGCATTGGTGAGACAGGCCTGACTACATTTTTCATCCATGTTTTTCTTTCAAGTCAATGATCAATAACTCGTTAATGAAGCCAGAGAAAGAGAATGAAGCATTCTTAAATGTCCACTACCACTCCCAAAAGCAAACAAATAAACAAGCCAGGAGCTGCAGTGAAGAAATCATTCAGCTATAGCTAAATCAGGCAGTTGCAACAAGGAAGAGCAAATGATTTAGTGGGAAGGATGCTAACACCCCTAACTTTTAAATACAAAACGTTATATTTAAAATATTGCTTGAAATGGCACTAATATTTTCATTATAATTTTCAATTAACTTTCATAAAATGGCACTCCGTCTTAATGAAACAGTTTTCTAGCTATAGTTCAACGTAAGAGCCATTAATTCAACCGTTTCTAAATAGAGTTCTTTATAAGACCATTACGTTTTGAATCTCCAAAGGGACAGAGAACTGTGTGATGCATACCCTCAAAATTCACGCAGAGACTAGAGAAGGTCGTTTGTACTTATGTGCCAGACATTTCAAAAATAGAGCAAAAATGTGGAGGTCTCCGTGTACAGTTGAAGACACTGACCACTAGGTGGCAGAAGCGCTCCTTTAGCTCCTCCACCTTTCCTGGTGTGGCTGTAATTAGGTCAGTGTAAGTTAAAGTAGGACTGAGAGATAAATAAAGTAGATTTTCTCCTCTGGAACACACTGCAGTTTAATTTCACTTCTTTCTACATTGTGTGATGAAGGTGGATTTAACTTTTAAAGGCAAAGAGACAAACCTCTGCCAGGATAAATGGAAAGACTCAGGGAGGGCGATTGGCACAAAACATGAAAGAAAGGAAATGCTTTCTGGCTGTTTTCTAATTTTGATATCCGGGTCATCATCAGACATCATTTTCAGAGGTAAAGTGTTGCATGTGTTATATAAGGAGCAGGGTGACTTCTGAAGGCTAAAGAGGCCTGCTGACTGGGTGTTGATGTTAAAAAATTTCCCCTGTTGGTGGCATTAAATAAAATAAAACCATTTTATCCTTGAAACTGTTTTGCAAACAATTTTGCCAGCAGCCAGAAGCATGTTAATCTGAGGGGAAAACTCCACACCCAAATACCAATTTCCTTTTCCTGCTGAATAAGGCACTTAGGAAGGAAGTGGTACCAAAGGTAAAAGTTGAAACCAGTGCTCCACCTAATGTTGTGTAGTAGAGGCTCTGGGAAGAACAGGATATCTCAAAAACAGGGATGGATCAGGCTGTGTGTGCAAGGCTGTCATGGTATGAACAGGGCCACAAAGGAGGAGTTTCACTTTCAAAGAGAATTAGGAGTCATGTGGTCCTGATGTGAGAATTGGAGGGGAAGGAGAAGAACAATCACAGGAAAATCTATCCCGTCCTCACCGCTCATCACTGCATTCAATGTGCAAGAGTGCAAAAAATTTGTTTAAGAAAATAAAGGCAAATGTAAGAATAAACACGACATAAATAGTAATGTGTGCAGAGTTCTTTAGAGGTTGAGAGCATCCAGTTAATTTGGATTTAGATTTTTTTTTTTTTTTAAATACAGGTCATGTTACAGGTAATCGCAACTCAAAGAGGAAGGGTGGTTGACAACCCAATAAAATGTGTGTACACTTCTACTGCGGTAACTGAGAAAATAAGCTAAGTTCACAAACAGGTGGCTCTGATATATTAAATCATTCTTGAATAGTTTAATAATTAAATAATCCTTGAATAATTCTTCAAATAATTCTTGAATTTTCTGAAAAATATTTAGGCTTGGCGTCGATAATGCCTCTGACACCTTTTCAGCATTGCCCAGGTGCTAATGTCAGTGTTACCCCCAAATTAGTTCATAATGAAACTGGAAGTGCACCTGGTTAGCAATACCTCCTGTTTGCGCAGGCTGCTTTCCATCTGTGGCCACAGATGATCTGACTACAGACTCTGTGTGTAATTCAGTGTTCTGATGTTTGTCTACGGAATCATAGACAATCATATTAAAGCTGTGTGCAAACATGGTACATAACTACATTCTCCATTCTGGAAATGATGTTTTGTGCGTGTCTCAACATTGAAGAAAAGAATAGAGTGGGAGACAGCAGACAGAAAGGCGAGGAATCAAGAACTTGCACAAGAGACTCTTAACATCTTGTTTCAAGTGCACAATCGCTGTATTGTAGCTTGTCCCAAATATACTAACAGTTCCCTTTGTTGACAGACACTAGGCAGAGAGGAGACAACTAGATACTCTACATGTTGAAGAGATTGGAAACAGAAAACACAGGCAAAGAATTGTAATTTATGAGAACGGTGGACTGATCCCTGATGTATATCTCAGAAATCAGACAGATAGTTTGTCCTGGCTGGGAATTGAGAGACAAATGTTTGAAAAACATTCTGTCAGTTAATCAAAATTTGTTGAAAGAATGCGAAGTAACCAAAAAAGCAAGTACATTCACAGTCACATCCACACACACATACGCACATATGCACAGGTTGGATTTCCATTGAAGTTTTTTAGAAATCCTCTTTTCTATGCTTAAAATTTGTAAACTTTGTTCATTTGTTTTAGAACAGAATTTCAAACTGAATCATGGGAAGCAAATATTTTGTTCATTTGTGAAAGGAGAATAGCCTAACTATTCAATCTTTTTAAAGCTGAAGCCACAATCTTGCCAAATCCGCAGATCCTGAATCGGAAGCAGCATGAACAGTCATTGGACGTACTATAGACAAGAACAATCTTTTGTGTTTTGTAGACACCAGCGGACTTTGTGGACTCTCATTCTTATGAAATATTTTATGCTCTTTAATGTTTCAGTTATCATATCTATTAGATGCTGTGTGGAAAGGAGGTGAAAATACTAAAAGTATCTGAAAGAAAAATTATTTCCTAAGAGTATTTCAAATAGTTTATGTTTTTAAATATGCAACATTGAGTCCAAACCCAATGACATAGAAAGATCAAAGACTCCCAACTTGGTTTTGGCCTTCACCCCACCTTTATTGGCATCTGTGTATACCTGTGGATCTTTCTGCCTACCCTATTCCTTACTTCATGGCATTTAATTATTTCTATGTCCATGAGAGTTGGAAACTGGGAATGTGTAATACTTCAATTTATTTTAAATTCTGTGACATAAAAATGTCTGCTACACAGTAGGAATTTGGTAAATATATTTGAACTAATGAATACATAACTTGTATGACAAGTAAATCTGTGTGCAGGTCCTGTAGGTAGAACTGTAATTAAATCTCAAGTTTCTAGTTTCTCCACTCCTAGGTTTTTATTCTTCTTTTTGGGGGAGGGGATGTTACTGTTTTTGTATTTATCACTGCACATTGCATAGTGATTTTTTTTTTTTTTTGCTTTGCTCTTAGACATTTTTAATCTTATTTATCTCTTTTAGGACATATAATCTAAGCATACAACTGGGAATATTGCTGGTTACCTCTGGTTCTTTTTGACAAAAAGGCTGTTAATTTTCTTGTACAATAAATGTTTATAAATTAGTTAATCTTGTGCATAGCAAAAAATAATTCTAAACCCAAACTTCCTTTTATTAACTAATACTAATCCCAAATAACTTTTACAAAGAGGGTCAATTCTGACACTAAATATAAAAGTCTGATCTTCAGTAGTCATCCCTTCTGGAGGGGCATATCATTCACTTAGAGAAATGCTTGTATTTCCAATAACTTCTTTTCTTCAAACAAAAATTTTGAAGACAATAACTTATGATACTAATGCAATGAGGATTATAACAAAACAATTAAATGTGTACATCAATTATTTATAATAGGATACTTCTAATAGAAGTATGTGGTAGAAAAAGTTGTAATATTTATGATTGATCCAAATTACAAAATATTTTTCCCTTTAGAAACACAATTATTGAATAAGTTTTTATTATAGGATAATTTTATACCCATGATCATGCATACATTTTAGTTAATTTTTTAATTATTATCTAATTATTTTAGAGTGTTACATGTATGATTTATTGCAATAAAGTTCATTTAAATGACTTTCCTTTTTATGCAAACTTGTTATAAATGTATAACATACATAAACTATTGTCAGAGATATTAAATCTAGTTTGATGAGTTCTCATAGACTGAGTGCACCTAAGGAAATCATCTTGAAGTCTAGAAACAAAATCACCATTTAAGTCCCATCCCATTCTTTTCCAGCTATTACTTACCAACTTGAGTATAAAGGAGACATATTTGTATTTGGACGCTTGACTTAGGCTGTGAAACTTCTGCTGACTAATCCTTGTCCTGCCTCTGTCACTGTAGGTAACACTAATACTTTAGTTTTGTTTCTTTTACTCAACATTTTATTAGTGTGATTCATCTAGATCAGCAGTGAAGACCCTGATCCAGATTTTTATTTTTAATTGTAGTTTGCTTATTACCAGAGCCGTATAGTGTTTATTGAATTGATATAATTCATGTCACTTATTTGTTTTATAAATACATTTGAGTTTGGGAATATTGAATATAGTGCCCCATGAGCATCATTGTACTTGTCACAAAAAATGTGAAACTTATACATGCTCCCATTTGGAAAGTTTATATATGGAAATGCTGGGTTAAATATGTATACTTTTAATTTTTTATCATACTGAAAAAGACTTTAAAAAGATTACATCATCTAACACTCTTATTCATCCAAAGTGAAATTCTGAAACTATTTTCAAAATCATACCTTTGATTGTCTGATGTGATTAATAAATTATACTTGATACTCTATAGATTTTTATATAGCCAAAGATGCTACATCTGTAAAGTCATTCAGCATGGCAAAAGTCTTCCCTTCAGTTATTCATTGGCAAAAGAGTTACAGTAGTCGTGAATGTTCTAAATTATAAGAGACTCTCTCATAAGTAAAATTGATCTACTCCCTTGTCAACACTTAGTATTCTCTACATTTTCCATTTTAACCATTCTGTTTTTTCTCTCTGTCAAGAGAAATAATGAACAGAGGCCCTTCCAACTTGAGCTTCTCCTACCTAGCTGCTGAAGGTTCTGTTATCCCTCCTTTGCTTATCAGTCTTTCTTTTTCTTTCTTTCTTTTATTTTTTTTACAGTTTTTGGCTGGGGCTGGGTATAAACCCACCACCTCCAGCACATGGGGCTGGCGCCCTACTCCTTTGAGCCACAGGTGCCGCCCTCTGCTTATCAGTCTTTCTATTAATCACTCCATAAAGAAACTCTCTCCAGTTGCTGAAAAAGAAAAGAAATAATGGCTAGGTCAAGGAGACATTAAAAATAATACAGATGGTGGAAGCAGTTAGTTAATTTAAAATAGATTACTCATTTTATTTCAATGAGTTGTGTCAACTTTTTTTATCTCATCTTCTTTAGGGCATCATAGTGATTACAAAAGGAAGAGTATGATCATGAATATTCTTCATGTAAGAAATCCCAAAAGACTGATAATTATAAAAGGCAGTATTTAACTATGTGATTTTCAACATATGAACATCAAATTAAAGAACAAATGGACAATTCTCTTGATATTAAAATAATTACAATTAACAAAAACCAAACAAGTTGCAACATAGAATCAAAAAACTGTTGATCGTGGCTCCATCACTTGAGGTAAATGAGGACCTAGGAGTGAAATCAGCAGGAAGTATGTAGAACATGTCCAATCCTGAAACAAAAACCTTTTCCCATAGACATTCTGGGAAAACTAAACTTTAACCTGAAAATGTTTTAGCCTTCAGAGAGTGTTCACATATAAACACATTTTATTTATACTACATTAATTGAAGCAGTTATCTTTCATATTAAACATACCTTAGTATTTTTCATAAACATATACAAGACCACAAATGAAATTTTGAAACTATTATCAAAACTATGCTTTTGATTTTCTGGGGAGATTAATAAATGTTATTTGATGTATTTTCTCCAGATTGTTAGATAGTCAAAGATGTTGCATCTGTAAAGTCATTCAGCATGGCAAAAGTCTTCCCTTCTCTCATTGACTGGCAAAAGAATTACGCTAGTCGTGACTGTTCTAAATTATAAGAGACTGTCTCATATAAACACAAATGTTTGATTAATAGAAAATTGTATTATCGAGATAATTAGAGTCAAATTTTTAATGTATATGTTGAGAAGGATTTGGGCAAGTTTTTGTGGAACTAATCCACACCTCTTCTTTCAAATTATTTCACTCTTTATTGTGGAAACACAATTAAAGTCCAGTATTTAAGTAATTAAATTTCAAATAGGCTATGTTTCATAATTTAATTACTATTTGATCAGAATTCATCATATTCATGTTACTGTGCAAAGAGTTTGCCATGTGAAAGATACTTGTTGCTAGGGAAATAATAATTTTGTGAAGAACGGGCAATGTACTTAACGCAGTTGGCTTTTTATGTATTTAATATCAATTTCTATTGCTCCGATACAGTTTATCCAAGTCATTTAAAATAATTGGATATTTCAATAAATACTTTGGCATTCAATCATTTTATATATTTTGAAGATTGGAAATAACAGTGCGATTCACAGAAACACAGTGAATGCTTTAAAAGCTGTGCTGCAAAGCTATAATGTAGGCACTTTTTTTATTTCTCCAAAAATGTTAAGAGAGTTGCAAATAGCAGGAGGTATTTTATTAGCTCTTGCAAATTCAATAAAAAAAAAAACATCAATTGTTCAGTGTAGAAAGTAGTGATCCTTACAGCTCCATTTAAACTCACCTTTTAAAGTCACTTTTAGTATCAATACCTTTCAAAATTTCAATTTATAAAATAAAACACTATTGAAGAAAAGTGGCTGATTTATTTCACATCTTCTAAAACATAAGGATATCAACAATTCTCTATCTGCTCCTGTCTTTCCTCTAATAGCGTGTCTGATATCGGGGGACTGAATTTCTCATTGCTCACTAAGTTGACATTTTAATGGCCACTATGTGTAATTAAAACTACATAAATATTTATTAATGGAGAGAAAATGATTTGCTCTACAAATTCTTATAATACAAATGATTAACAGAAAGTGTGTGTGGGGGGGTGTGGGTGTGTGTCTGTGTAAGGTGAAATTGTAGCAGACAAAGGCCCTAACAAAAACAATCTTTCATACAATAAAAATGTCAAAGCTTCAGAAGTTATCATCTATTTTATCCACAAACCACTCGTACATTTCATGGTTTTATTAGTCATTGCTTTTTATCTGAATATTCTGCATTGTTTTTATAATAACATGCTATAGTTTTGAAATTACTGGTAGAAATATACTTTATTGACCATTGAAATTTCAGGAATTTGGTTCTCCTATTTCAATGAAGTGTGCTCACTCTCATGAATGTCTCCCAGGCAGGTTTCAGCGTTCCCTGGAGCTTAGAAAAATCTTTGGCAGACAAACATCAAATGAAATTTGATCTCCAAGCAGTCAGGATCTTGTTTGACCTTCATTCCCACATGGCTATGATAATTATTAAAGGATTAGGAGATTGTTTTACAACAAAGAATTCTCTTACAAGTTTACTGGGTCTGTATGGTGGTCTAACTTTAAACTGTCAATGACATTTTGATTTTCATATTTTGGAGAAATTTTTGTCATATTATGGCCTGTCACAATTCTCTCTTTCTTTTTGTTAATTTATTTTTAAGTGGACACGTAATTGTACATATAATTTTACATAATGATGTATTTATGGGTTACAGTGTGAAGTTTTTCTCTATATATGTATATATGCATGCACACATATATGTATTCCTCAAGTCATGGTATTTAGCATATTCATCACTTCATACATTTATCATGTCTTTGTGGTGAGAACAATTAAATGCTTTCTTCTGTCTATTTTTCAATATTGATTATAATATCTTTAACCATCATCACCCTGCTGTACAATAGAACAGTGAAATTTATTCTTTCTAATTATAACTTTGTTCCAATTAATGAATCTCTCCTACTTCTCCTCCTCTATCCTCCCTAGCTTGTGGTAACCACTATTCTACTCTCTGCCTCTATGAGATAAACTTC
The DNA here is from genome assembly GCA_963574655.1 of Perodicticus potto. Classification (NCBI taxonomy): domain Eukaryota; kingdom Metazoa; phylum Chordata; class Mammalia; order Primates; family Lorisidae; genus Perodicticus; species Perodicticus potto. The sequence goes on from CAUYRH010161247.1 coordinate 61,196, forward strand.
TTTAGATTGCACCTATGAGTGAGATTATGTGATATTTGTCTTTCTGTGTCTGGCTCATTTCAGTTAACACAATATTCCCTAGGTTCATCCAGGTTGTTGCAAATGACAAGACTTCATCGTTTTTTATGGCTGAATAGTATTCCATTTATATATATTTACCACATTTTCTCTATTCATTCATCTGTGGATGCACACTTAAGTTCATTTCTTATGTTTACTCTTGTGACTAGTGTTTCAGTGAATGTGAAAGTGCATATTTCTTAGAAGTATTGTGTCACTCCCTTTGGATAGATACTCAGTAGAGGTATTGCTGGAACACACGGTAATGCTAGTTTTAAGTTTTTGAGCAATCAACATACTGGCTCCATAAAGGCTATTCTACCAACAATGTATTAGGGTTCCTGTGTCTTTCTATCGAGAGCAGCTTTTGCTATTTTTTTTTTTTTTTTTGTCTTTTGGTTAATAGCCATTCTAACTGGGATGGCCTCATATCTCATTATGAGTTTGATTTGCATTTCCCTGATGATTAATGATGTAGAGCATTTTTTCATACACCTGCTCTCCATTTGTATGGTCAAAGGCCCTCAAGAAAACAATCTTTCCTGCAATAAAAAATTTAAGAAATGTCTATTCAGGTCTCTTGCTCATTTTTAATTGGGTTATTTGGTTTTATGCTGTTGAGGTGTTTGAGTTTCTTAAATATTCTGGGTATTGGGTGGCCTGTGGCTCAAGGAGTAGGGCGCTGGCCCCATATACTGGAGGTAGTGGGTTCAAACACGGCCCCAGCCAAAAACTGCAAAAAAAAAAATTCTGGATATTTATACTCTGTCAGATATATGGTTTTCATACATTCCATTTCATACCATCAAAGTATTTTTTTCTGCTAAAAGTCTCATTTTTTCTTTATAGTTTTTTTAAAATAATTTTATTAAATCATAATTGTGTACATTGGTGCAATCATAGGGCAGAATGTGCTTCATATACAATCAGAAACATTTTGATCGTACTGTGAGAGATAGCCCTCATAGCATTTTCTTAATCACTAT
>CAUYRH010161250.1:0-13099 GCA_963574655.1 Perodicticus potto
ATGTTGGCTGCAACTAAAAAATGGCCGGGTGTTGTGGCCAGCGCCTGTAGTCCCAGCTACTTGGGAGGCGGAGGCAGGAGACTCGCTTGAGCCCAGGAATTGGAGGTTGCTGTGAGCTGTGATGCCACAGCACTCTCTCCAGGGTGACAGTTTGAGGCTCTGTCTCAAAAAAAAAAAAAAAAAAAATAGCTGGGCATTGTGGCGGGCACCTGTAGTTTCAGCTACTCAGTAGGCTGAAGCAAGAGAATCACCTAAGCCCAAGAGCTGGAGGTTGCTGTGAACTGTGACGCTACAGCACTCTACCAAGAATGACAAAGTGAGACTCTCTCTCTAAAAAAAAAAAAAGTTCCCACTTGGAGCAGTGGCTCATGCCTGTAATCCTAGCCCTCTAGAAGGCCGAGGTGAGGGATCACGTGAGCTCATGAGTTCGAGACAAACCTGAGCAAGAGTGAGACTCCATCTCTAAAATTAGCTGGGCATCATGGCAGGTGCCTATATCCCAGCTACTCAGGAGAATAAGGCAAGAGGATCAGTTGAGGCCAAGAGTTTGAGGTTGCTGTGAGCTATGATGCCATAGCACTCTACCTAGGGCAACAAAGTGAGACTCTTTCTCTAAAAAAATTACAAGAAAAGAAAAGAGAAGATTAGATTCCCCCCAAACCACCAAAAATAATACAGATTTTAAAAACAATATTGCATCTTGGTGCCTGTAACTCAGTGGACGCCAAGCCACATACACCAGGGCTGGCAGGTTCAAACCCAGTCTGGATCAGCTAAAACAACGACAACAACAAAAAAACAGCTGGTGTTGTGGCAGGTTCCTATAGTCCCAGCTACTTGGGAGGCTGAGGCAAGAGAATCGCTTAAGCTCAAGAGTTGGAGATTACTGTGAGCTGTGACACCACGGCACTCTACCCAGTGCAACAGCTTGAGACTCTCTCAAAAAAAAAAGAAATAAAAATAGCCAGGCATTGTGGCAGGCACCTGTAGTCTCTTTCTCAAAAAATAAATAAATAAATATAATATTGTATCACACCTGTCATCCTAGCACTCTGGGAGGATGAGACAGGTGGATTACCTGAGCTCACAGGTTCGAGACCAGCTGAGCCAGAGCAAGATCCCGTCTCTAGAAAAAAATAGCCGGGCGTGTGACAGGCGCCTATAGTCCCAGTTTCTCAGGAGGCTGAGGGATGAGAATTGCTTGAACCCAAGAGTTTGAGGTTGCTGTGAGCTATGACATCATGGCACTCTACCAAGGGTAAAAAAATGAGACTTTGTCACCCCCCCCAAAAAAAACACCACAATATTGTATAACAATTATTTACAGAGCATTTACATTGTCTTAGGTATTCTAAGTAACCTAAAGAGGATTTAAAGTATACAGGAAGATATGTGTGGGTTATATGCAAATACTGTACCATTTTATATACAGGCAGTCTCAGGTTACAAAGATAGATTCTGTAGATTTGTTCTTTTTTTTTAAATAATTTTATTAAATCATAATTGTGTACATTGGTGCAATCATGGAGCAGAATGTGCTTACTTCATATACAATCAGAAATATTTTGATCCTACTGTTAGAGATAGCCTTCATGGCATTTTCTTAATCACTATATGAAGACATTGATATAAAAAAAAAAAAAAAGAAGAAGACAATGATATTCTACATTTAATAAGTTTCACCAGTACCCTGCTAAGATGCACTGTAGGTGTGATCCCAAGATTTGTTCTTAAGTTAAATTTGTATGTAAGTTGGAAAAGACAGGTTTACCTCTTAGCTGTAATAACCTCCACTCTTAAGTACATCAATCAGATCTTTATAACTTACAGACTTACTATAATAGCCTCTGTTCATAAGTCAAGTTGTACGTAAGTCAGATGTTTCTAAGTCAGGGACTGCCCTCAAAGGACTTGAGCTTCTACAGATGGTACTGGGGTGGGGGTGTCCCCTGAACCAATCTTCTGAGGGATGCCTAGTTTCTTTCCTAGGGCTGCCATAACAAAGTGTCACAAACTGGGTGGCCTCAAATAACAGAAATATATTGTCTCACAGTTCTGGAAAATAGAACTACAAAATCAAGGTGCCAGCAGGATCATTCTCCCTCTAAAACTTGCAGAGAATCTTTATTTGCATGGTCTTAGCATTTGGTAGTCTGCTAGCAATGAAGACATTTCTTAGCTTGCAGAGGCAGCATTTCAAGCACTTCAATCTCGGCCTCCATTGTTACACGGCATTCCATCCTCACTAATTACATTTGCAACAACCCTATTTCCAGATAAGGTCATATTCTGCAGTACTACAGTACTGAGATACCTAGATTTCACTCAATGTATCTGTCTGGAGAACACATTTAACCCAATTTTCTATCCTACATCCTTCTATTGAGGGATGAAGCCCACGTCCCCTCCCCGAGGGCACAAGCAGATTGCTTCAACCAATAGTGTACACCAAAGTGATTACCGAGATTAACTACTGGAACCCACTATGCTGTTAAGAAGTCGAAACTGACCACACAAGTTGCCACGTGGAGAGAATAAGTATAGATATGGCGACTAACAGCCCGGCTGAAGCCCCAGCATCAACCACCAGCTATGAATGTGAATATACCACCAAATGATTCCAAGCCCTAACTGAAGAGTCAATTTCAGCCTGAGTCTTCCCAGCTGAAACCAGAGACTATTAATTCTCTATTCAAATTCTTGACCCACAGAATCCATGAACATACTAAAACAATTATTTGATGCTACTAAGTTTTATGGTGCTGCTGTACAGCTATAGTAACTGGCACGATGCATTAGCTCTCAAAACAAAATTAACATATTTAGTAATGTTTAAACCAAGAAACCAAAAGTTTAATAGACATCATATTGAACTTGCTTTTTTTTTTGCAGTTTTTGGCCGAACTTGCTTTTTTTTTGCAGTTTTTGGCCGGGGCTGGTTTTGAACCCGCCACCTCTGGCATATGGGGCTGGCGCCCTACTCCTTTGAGCCACAGGTGCTGCCCTTGAACTTGCTTTTGAGGGGACAGAGGATTCAAATAGCTGACGAAAAAAAAAATCTCCTTACACGCCTGTACTGTGCTGTAAGTAGGCACAAGGATGTATACTGTACCTACTATATACATACTGAGAAAATAAAATATTTGGCCGGGGGTGGTACCTGTGGCTCAGCGAGTGGGGTGCTGGCCCAATGTACCGAGGGTGGTGATTTCAAACCCAGCCCTGGTCAAACTGCAACAACAAAAAATTAAATTAAATTAAATTAAAATAAATAAACTTAATTAAAAATATACAGATATATTTGGCCGGGTGCAGTGGCTCACGCCTTTAATCCTAGCACTGGGAGGCTGAGGCAGGAGGAGCCCTTGGGCTCAGGAGTTCAAGATCAGCAGCAAAAGCCAGACCCCGTCTCTACTAAAAATAGAAAAAAATCAATTGGGTCTTGTGGCTCCTGTAGTCCCAGGCTACTCAGGAGGCTGAGGCAGGAGGATCGATTGAACCCAGGAGTATAAGGTTGCTATGAGCTAGGCTACACCACAGCACTCTAGTCTGGGCAACAGACTGAAACTCTACCTCAAAAAGTAAACAAATAAATAAATATTAAAACCAGACAATTACCTTAATGCTCGAGAAGCCTGAGAATAACATTTAATCAGGCCAAGAAAACTTACCATTGATTTGTGGCTCAGAGTCAAAATACATATAAACCCTGAAGGCAAAGCTAAACCACATTAATACTTTTTCATTGCTATTAAAATGTTATTTTTATTAGCACGCTAAAGCAATGCCAAGAAATAAGATTTTTCAAGTAAGCCTTTTGTAAGTAGGTTATTTCTGGACATTCCTATTTGGATTCTGATAAAGGGAATAATTAAGTTGAAGATCCTATTGTAAAAATATTCATATTTTTACTAAGTGACTAAAGCAGTGATACTTCAGTAAAGATATTAAGAAGAGCTTAGGCTCAGCACCTGTAGCACAACAGCTAGGGTGCCAGCCACATACACTAGAGCTGGCGAATTCGAATCCAGCCTGGGCCTGCCAAGTAACAATGAAAAACTACAACCAATGGCTGGGTGCTGTGGCGGGTGCCCTACAACCAACGGCTGGGTGTTGTGGCGGGCGCCCATAGTCCCAGCTACTTGGGAGGCAGAGGCAGGAGACTCGCTTGAGCCCAGGAATTGGAGGCTGCTGTTAGCTGTGATGCCACAGCACTCTACCCAGGGTGACAGCTTGAGGCTCTGTCTCAAAAAAAAAAAAAAAAAAGAAAAGAAAATATCAAAAGCTCCTGGCCAGGCCTGGTGGCTCATGTCTACAATCCTAGTACTCTGGGAGGCTGAGGCAGGAGGATAGCCTGAGGTCAGGAATTTGAGACCAGCCTGAGCAAGAGCACGACCTAGTCTCTACCCGCCCCCCGCACTCCCAAATTAGCTGGGCAAGGTAGTGGACACCTTCAGTCTCAGCTACCTGGGAAACAGAGGCAGGAGGATCGCTTCAGCCCAGGAGCTTGTAGTTGCTATAATCATTCCGCTGTACTCTAACTAGGGCAACAAAGCAAGATCTTGTCTTGGGGGAAAACAAACAAACAAACAAACAAAAAAACCCCCTGTCTAATGAAATAGCAGACTACACATCTGTGAATGCATTAGAAAACAGCATAGATCCCTATTTTGCTTTTTAAAGTATAAGCATATCTATATTTCTATATTTAAGACAGGCTTGATAGAAATATATTAAAATGTTAATAGTGGTTATCTCTGGGTAGGGATTATGACTGATCTGTATTCTTTTCAGTTTTTTGCTAATTTCCCCTAAAGAAAGAAAGTCACCGTTGCAATCAGAAAAAAAGGGCAAATCTTAATAATTTTTAAGAAAAGCAAAAATGAATTTTAAAATGCTTATTTATTATTACAAAGAGGTCGATGCAACCAGAATTCTCCACAATTCTTATTTTTTATACGAAACAGCCTATACACTGTAGGATTTAGCATAAGGTTAAAAGTGCTAGGCACTAGGGACAGATTGATCTGGGAAAAAGCCAAGCCTCACTGCTGGCCCTGAGTACTAAAAACCATACTCACTGGACACAGTATACTGTCTCCACCCTAAGTCATATTTAGCAGTGATAAGAAAAGGCAAGGCAGAAGTGCAGTAAACAGAATGGGTTATGAGTTCAATCATACAGTGAAAGATAAACTCCATGTTTTTTAACCTTTACTTTCTCTTTGAAGCTTTCTGCTGTGCTATATTTTCTCATGCCTGAGATTTCAATAAAGCCCAGTGAGGAAGGAGGAGGCCCGGCACCCTTGCCTCTCTGTGTGGAGGACTTGCTGATACGGGCCTCCTTGGGTCCCTCAGTTCAATGCAAATGGCTAAGTAGGTGTTATTTATTTGTGTCCCACTCCCACCAACAATATACCACCAAGCCCCAAAGCCTGGGCTACTTTAATTGTGCAGAAAAGTCAGTCAGTTGCAAGACAAGATAGGAGCACAATGGAGTCTTCTCTGTAGTCTAATCAGTTGTCTTCTCTTCCTTAACACAATGCTCCTGAGAAAGACATGCTGCTTGGGCTGATTCCAAAAGTACTCAGGGCAAAGCTCTGAAGAGGTCTCTTCAAAACCTATAGACTAATTCTTCACTATAATTCTGTAACCAAGAGTGTAGAGATAGTCAAGTAGGCTGTCTTTATTAAAATCAATCCTATCAAAACCTATTTTCCCTTCAGTTCTCAGCTGTTAAAATAACAATGTTAAGTGATTTAAAATTAGGAATGATTTCTCACTTATTTCCAGACATGAACTTTCCTCACTTTCTAAAAAAAAATTTATACCATCAGGGAGATGATAATCATTTGTACAAAATAATTTGCAAAGTGGTTTCTGTAGGTTGTTAATTAACATTCGACATTTTTGGTATAATGTTAGAGCATCTAAATGTTCCTGAAAATATGGGTGGGAGTTTAATATACACAAGCACTTCACTAGTCCTTACTTTGTGTTCTATCCCTCCGTAATTTCACATCAACCAACCCAATTTCATATTATTTTAAGGATAGAAAACACTAAAGTTAATCTAGTCTGATAATCTTTGTCACTTACATGAGACGGTGCTCAATAGCTCTCTCATATATCTCAAGATCAAGACCACAGTTTTACCAGTTATTGAATTTAAAACAGAAGTCTAATCTTTCATTACTCTCCAACCTTCTCATACCAAAAACCAAAATGGAACCATCACCATAACAAAAACAAAAATGAAGCATACACACTGCCCACATAGCACAGCAAAAGCTGCAGCAGCTCCTGACAAGTACAGACAGGTCTGGTGGTTTTTATCCTAAAGATGTGATTGCAGCTTTCAGTGCTATAACATAGAGAACATCTCTGTGATACAAAAAACTGCCATCAGAAGACCAGAGACAGACAAAATGGAGACTTCTAGGGCAGCCTTACTCAGTGGGGTGCCAGGGAGAATTAAGCCCTATCGATGATTTGAGTGACAATTTTCTCCATTTCCCAAAGATAGTACAAAGTTAGTACATGGTACACAGATGATAAGGTAATCTAGCATACCATAGATGTCTCAAGGCTTAATTCTTTTATGGAACTGGTTGACAGGGCTGATCTAGGAGAATTATAAATATGTTAACCACTGTGACCCAGTCAGTTATGGTTAAGGCTTCCTAAACATTATCAGTCATATTTACTTTCCTGCCAGTACAAGCTATTTGAGAACACAGCTTGAGGAAAAGTATATCTACCAATTAGAAACTGCTTTTCTCTGCAAAATTTTATATCCGTCCTAATTAATGTCACTGTAAAATGACCATTTAGCTTTGGTTGACAATGCTTTATATAAGTTGTTCTTAAACTTAAAAGATCATCAGTATCACCAGGAAGACACGTTAAAACAGACAGCTGTATCTTACCCCAGACTTTCTGAATCTGTAGGTGGGGTGGAGGCTCAAGAATTTGTATTTCTAACAACTTCCCAAGTGATACAGATAGTGGGGTCCACATTTGGAGAACTATTGCCTTAAATCAGTGGTTCTAAGGTTCTCAACCTGTGGGTAGCGACCCCTTTGGACTGTATTAAAGGTTCGCGACATTAGGAAGGTTGAGAACCACTGCCTTAAACAAAACTTACATAATCAATCATTTCAAAAACTGAAAACAGAACAGACATAAACCTCAGCCAGAGAAAACCACTATTAAATGGTTATTTTATGCTTTAGGAAATGTCACCTGTCCCAAATAAAATTCCCTGAAAGTCAGATCAGGTTTCCTTTAAATGAACAAGAGGTATTTTCTGTAATGTGTATTCTGATTGCATGGCTCTCCCTGCAACTGGAGTTCAGTCTTAATAAAATTAGGAAAACCTGGAATGACTTGTTCTGCACGTAAAACATTCTTTGAGCATTTTAAGTTTTGTTAGTGTGTTGCAGAAGTTGGGATGAAATTGTATTTCAGACTCATTCATTGCTCTCAAATTATTCAATTTTCAAAGTAAACAATCTCTTTTTGGTTTGGGTTGAGAACTATTCCCCCCATTCCTACCCCACTCACATGAGAGGCTCACAACCCCAAATGCTGCCCATGTTTCTAACCAAGTCACAGAGGTTTCAATTTCTTTGTGTTATGCAAGAGAGAAAGTGCCCCTGCCTGTGCCACCTCTCTTTACTAGTCATTAAAATTCATTTTAATGAGCACAAGTATCCACTGGCACATGAGGGAGGTAGGGTAAGAAGGGGCTGAAGTTATATCAGGTTGCTGAGTCTAGGATGGCCTGCCAAAATACATAATAATTATTCAAAACCACAAATCTTGAAGTCTCAAGGGGATAGAAAACTATTGGAAAGGGAGAGGATGTTTTGTATCTTGTTTTTAAAACCTTGAACAATTTGCTACATAAAGTAAACCACTTATTTTTTATAAGATGCAAATTCCTAATGAAGTTTATTACATTTGATTGAACTATTAACCCAGGGAACTGATACCTTTAAAATGACAGTGAAATTAAAGTGCAGAAATAATTAGTGCACCAATTATAATCCTAGGTTATATGCTTTATGATCTTAGGTATATATGGGCCACTATGAAAGTGTTGAGACAGACTGTGTGATAGCCCATTATTTCACTTCCAAGAAACACAGTCATTAGTGTCCTTTCTGATCTACCCGTGCAAGTTTCAACTTGTTCAGCTTATTGGTATGTTGATGAGAAAGCATCAGTCCTGTCTGCACAGATTCTACATTTCTTGATTTTTGTATATCTCAAAATTTTTGTAATGACACATGCATCATACATAGTTTAATTTTTAAGTTTAATTTCACTTTAATTTTTAAAGTGAAAATAGGGCAGTTTTTCAGAACCTTGAAGTATAAATCTGCATCATCCTACTAATCTCAGCTTTTAAATTGCTCCCTTGAACATTATGGTTTGTTTGGTATAAAGTCTTAACAAATATTTTAGAATTGGTTTACTTTTTGTTTTTTTTTTTTTTTTTTGTTAAGAGACAGAGTCTTGCTTGGTCACCCAGACTGGAGTGCCATGGCATAATCATGGCTCACAGCAACCTTGAACTCTGGGCTCAAGCAATCCTCCTGCTGCAGCCTCAGTAGCTAGGAGTATAGGCATGTACTACCAGTTCTGGGTGTGTTAACCTTTTATTTTCTAGTATTTTTATTTAAAATTCATCCTAAAAGTAACTTCCTCAAATCACGATCTAAGACATCTTTTTAACTAGAGTTTCACCTCTCAGCGGCCTACAAAACAAAGAACAAGTAAAACAAAGGGGCACTTTCTGTGACACTTTACCAAAATAATGACAAACTAAATTAACTTTGATGAAATTTCAGTTTGAAAGTTTTTTGCCACAAATTTAAAAACTGAAGGAACAAAGGGAAATGAAAATAACAAATGTTATAACAAATGTTCCCTCTAAAAATAATTTTCTAGAAAATCCCAAGCAAGGAATTTTTCAAACTAAAATATTAAGAAAACTTTCGGAGCCTTAATTTTGCTACTTAAAAGAAATATACACATTAAGGACAGACATACAGTTTTATTTGGGCTTCTCGATATTTCAATTCAACTTCAAACAATGTTTACATAATAATCTTTTTCTTGAGTAGTTAAGTTCTGAGAAACTACTACAAAAATCAAGTTAATGATTATTATGAAAATGAATATTTCACAATAATTCTCCAGTGACAATCAGACATTAAAAACACTGAAGTACTCACTGGGAAAATGTCTAGGACTTGACACAATCTCATATCTCATTCCAATTAAAAGCATTTCATAAACATGTTAATATTGAACTTACGGGCTTTTATTATAAATTTTAACAACCATTATGTATATAATATTTTTATACCAAACACATTTTTTTTAAAAAAAGAAAGCTCAGCCTTTTGGGAGATTTTTGAAATGAGGTCACATGCAAAAAAGTCTCCATGTTTCAAAGTTTAAAAATTCCTCTACTTAATTTTGTCATTTTTAACAGGAATGGTATTACACAGACCTATTTTCAGGGTAAATCTAGCTTAGCTTCTTACTGAAATATTCTCTAGGAACCCTTCTGTAAATAATGAAGATTACAGTGTACATTTGTTCTCTGTGGTAATAGAAGAATTACTTATGTATCTAAGAACTATGCTTCTTAATGACTGATATAATTCCTGTAAGTATAAGTATCAAGAAGCTGATGGCTCAGGCACCAAATTATTAGGATATAAAATTTGAAATAATTTCACTACTTTTAAAAAAGTTCTCTTTTCTACTCAGTCTGAGGAAAATATCAGAAAGATAGAAGAAATGGAAACATCTCATATGCTTGCAATACTGGACACTCAGAATCACAAGAATGACAAACTTTCTGCGTTCAGGCATAACACAGAATTACCTCTTCCTGTTAAATCAGTTCAAGTCACCTCTTCCTGTTAAATTGTTCAAGTAGGTCTATACTGAACAACGGCTACTAAGTGTCAAATATTTTAAAAGTCAATGCACAAACTCTGAAAGGGCAAAAAGTACTCACTCATATAATGGAAAGTCTCTTCAGCAAGCACTGGAGAAAGGGCATTAGAAGCATGTTGCTGCTGATGTGGGGACTGAGTCCAGTCTTGATTTTCATACAGAAAGAGAGAATCTACTTTTAGCCTATACTGCGGTAGCTGTTCTTCTAGCAGATTAACCAGCTCAACTTCAGGGAGATCTTCATTGGAGCAGACATCTAAAGAGAAGAGTCCATGTAAATGAATCCAATATATTTCAATTTACTAGGCTACTGAGAAAAATCATTGAAATTAGTTTTGCAAAAGTAAGACAACCAAAGAAAAATATTAAACAAGATCATTTCTCCATTGATTTTTATTAATAAACAATAGTACCACTGTAATGTAATGTCTGATAGGGTCAATTTGACTGTAGAACTTGGAAGATAACACACTGGAAGCCACACACCACCATAAAACTGAAGCCATGTATAAGTACAAATAATGAGAGCATACATATTTTATGTGACATTACAACACAATGTTGCCATCTACAAAGTTCAACCTTAGGACCACATAATTGAGATCCACCAAAAAACAAACAAACAAACAAACAACCTCCCCACCCCCCACAATGTTTTCAATAAGTTTACGATTTTATGTTCGGCTGGCTATATTCACAGCCATCCTGAGCCCCATGGGGCCTAAGGGCCATGAGTTGGACATCCCTGCTCTAAATGTTAGTTATTTTTATTATTCTTCTACTATGGAGTTTTTAGACCTCAAGATGAAATCAAGTCTAAGCTACAGCTTTTAAATAATTACAGAGTGTTGAAAGTGAAAGGTAGTTTGAGAAATCATCTAATCCTACCTCCAAGATAAGTCACTTAAGGTGAGTGACTTGCTGAGGACCACCAGACTTTTGTCTCAGTTTCCTATCCAGCACTGTGCCATGCCCACTTGACCTCAGGGCCATCTCTTATTGCTATATCCTCACTTATTTATAGGACAGAGGTTGACCAGTTGTCCTAGAAGGCAAGTTCCTATACATCATGTCTCTCACTAACATACCATATTAGTCCTATACATCCAATACCTCCAGGTGCCTAATCTACTGACTATTCTTAATATTAGAAAGAATACAGGCTTTGCCATTGGACTGAGGTTTTTTCCCCTTTCTTTATATTTTTATTCTTTAAAAAAAAATTTTAAACATTAAAAAAAAATCTCAATTAGACCTAGCTTTTAAATCTGACTCCTATACTCATTAGCTATGGGATTTTATACTATACACATGACTTATCCTTTCTGAGCCTCAATTTCCCTCATTTGTAAAATAAAGAGAATCATTTACCCCCTCATCCTTTCTCTGAACACAGCCTGGCTTCTCATTCTTTATGAGCCTACTACAGGCTTTCTGTTCCCAGTACTGCCCTTGATTTAACACCTCCCAAATTTAGCAGTTGACACAAAAAGGAAAAGTTATCCCTTGTAACATGCTTAAAAAACTAGGGCTTAAAATAATAGAGAAAATACAGGATGTTGTATCAACCCGCTCACTTTTTAAAGTGATCTGGTATTTCCTTTGAGGATTGTATAAAGAAACATGTTCTGACTCTGGCAAAGAACAACAAAGTACAGTTTAAGAAAACCAATCTAAAAAACGGTAAATTTCTACTACTTGGCCTTGACTTAATGACATTTCTTTTCTTTTTCTTTTCCCTAAGGAGTCAGACCCTAGTTAGACTTAATGACATTTTAATAAGTCAAATGTTAGGAGGCTGGCTGTATCAGACAATCCCATTCACCCAGAAGAACAAGTAGATGCTTCATAATCACCAAGGGATGTAGATAAGGTACATTTAAAATTTTAAATATGTTTCTAAAGAAGATTTTAATCCTTGACAGATCTCTTGTATAAGAACCCTGAAAATCCATTCAAAATCTATTACTATAAATTTCATGTGATGATCCAAAGTTTTTCTGCCACACATATATCACATTCAGATTGTCATTATAATACTTGCAGGAAGAGAAGCTGAGTATACATACATGCAGAGCTAAAAGCAGACCATTAGGCATTTAAGGGCATAACAGAAATCAAAAACAAAACATTCATTCAAAGAGCTACTAGTCTCTAGAAGTTTTCTTTTAATGAGTATTAATGAAATCTTGTGAAAACTCAAGATAAATTCCAAAAAGTAATTTAAGGCTCGGCGCCTGTGGCTCAGCAGGCTAAGGCGCCAGCCACGTACACCTGAGCTGGCGGGTTCAAATCCAGCCTGGGCCCGCCAAACAACAATGACAGCTGCAACCAAAAAATGGCCAGGCGTTGTGGCAGGCGCCTGTAGTCCCAGCTACTTGGGAGGCGGAGGCAAGAGACTCGCTTGAGCCAAGGAATTGGAGGTTGCTGTGAGCTGTGATGCCACAGCACTCTCTCCAGGGTGACAGCTTGAGGCTCTGTCTCAAAAAAAAAAAAAAGAGATGAACGATATGAGGAATATAGAAAGGATATAGCAGAGCTGAAGTAACTGAAGCAGTCAATTAGGGAGCTTAAAGATGCAATAGAAAGTATCAACAACAGATTAGACCAAGCAGAAGGAAGAATTTCAGAGGTAGAGGACAAAGCTCTTGAGAGCTCAGATAGTTAAAGACGCAGAAAAGAAGAGAGAGAAAGCAGAACATTCACTGACAGAATTATGAGACTTTATGAAGCATTCAAACATATGAGTTATAGGTATACCATAAGGGAAGAAGAATGCCCCAGAGGAATGAAAGCCATACTAGAGAATATTATAAATGAAAAATTCCCAAATATCACCAAAGATTCTGACACACTCCTTTCAGAAGGATATAGGACCCCAGGTCACCTCAACTCTAACTGAACTTCTCCAAGACACATTATGATGAACCTGTCCAAAGTCAAGACAAAAGAAAAGATTCTTCAAGCTGCCAGGAATAAACGCCAGTTGACCTACAGGGGCAAATCCGTCAGGTGGATCACAGACTTCTCTAATGATACTTTCCAAGCAAGAAGACAATGGTCATCTACCATCAATCTACTTAAACAGAACAATCTCCAGCCCAGAATTCTATATCCT
>CAUYRH010161255.1:0-14259 GCA_963574655.1 Perodicticus potto
TGTAGTCCCAGCTACTTGGGAGGCGGAGGCAAGAGACTCGCTTGAGCCCAGGAATTGGAGGTTGCTGTGAGCTGTGATGTCACGGCACTCTATCCAGGGTGACAGCTTGAGGCTCTGTCTCAAAAAAAAAAAAAAAAAAAAAAATCCTTTAGAGACTCCCATTTCTCTTCAGAAGAAATCCATATCTCCTGGCTGTCTTGCAAGGCTTCTGCCCCAACTCCTGACTTGCTTCAGCCTCGCTTTGAACTTTCTTCTCCCTCCTTCACTTTCCAGTATAGAAGCCTTCCTTCCTCAATTGCCCGGGCTCTCCCTGCTTGCTTCAGGGCTTTGCACATGCCTTTCCCACTGATCAGAACCCTTTCCTCCCCCTTCCCTTCTTCCCCTATTGGCTATTCCTGCTCATCCAGTCAGGTTCTCAGGGGCACTTTCCCTGAGTGCCCCCTCTCATACTCCCCTAACCCAGGCCAGGTGAGGCCACTGCTCTGTGCAACTGTAACCTAGGGCTTCTCTGCTTTCAAGTATGATTTCCACTCAGCACCCTTGTTCAGGAAGCAAGTGAAGCATCCTGAGCAAGGAACCATGTTGCTGTTTATTCCCTGCACCTTCACAGTGCAGGGCAAACAGTAGATGCTCAGTAAATAGCTGTTGAAAAATGACAATCACCAAGGTGGGAGGATCCCTACAGCCCAAGAGTTTGAGACCAGCCTGAGGAACATAGCAAGACCCTCGTCTCTACAAAAATCAAAAAAAATTAGCTGAGCATGGTGGTGCCTGCTTGTAGTTTCATGAAGCTGAGGCAAGAAAATCACTTGAGCCCAGGAGTTTGAGCTTACAGTGAACTATGATGGTGCCATTGCACTCCAGCCTGAGAAGCAGAGCAAGACCCTATCTTTAAAAACAAAATTTTAAAAACAAAAAATTAAAAATTAAAAAAAATAGCCAGGCGTTGTGGCGGGCGCCTGTAGTCCCAGCTACTCGGGAGGCTGAGGCAAGAGAATTGCCTAAGCCCAGGAGTTGGAGGTTGCGGTGAGCTGTGTGATGCCACGGCACTCTACGAGGGCAATAAAGTGAGACTCTCTCTCTACAAAAAAATTAAATAAATAAAAATTAAAAAAAAAATTAAAAAAAAAAAAAGAAAAATGATGATCACTCCTGTTACCACCACCAGGAATGTCCCTCTTACTGTCCAACCCTCATTTGTCTTGTTACATTGATAGACAGTCACTTCCAAAAAGAACATGGCTCCCACAACACTCCCCCTTTAGGAAGGTCTCATTTCTAATTTGTATCCCTCCCCCTGTTCAGGATTATTGGCAGCTAGGGCCTGTTTGGGTAGATCCTCAGGAGAACAGAGGCCCTGGGTGGGATGCAGGATGGGCACCCAGGCATGGGGAAGGACTACTTGGCTAGGCCTCTGTTCTTGGCCTTCACCCAAGCGGGGGTGCCCGAGGGCCTGGAGAGATCAAGCACAGGGCACCTCTGTCCCATTAGAGGGGCAGGGAGTGGACCTTCCTGCCTGGATGCCAATGTAATAGCCCCAGGCTTATCTGCCTGGCAAGATTGGATGGGTCCTTGTTAGCAGTGGGTACAGAAAGTACACAGCTGAGGCTTGGGCTGCCAGGAGGGTGGGGTAGGGAGAGACAGAATCCTGAACCCCAAGGGAGTGTATGTGTGTGTTCACACTGTACGTGTATGTGTGTGAATGCATGTGTTTGTGTGTGTGTGTGTGAGAGAGAGAGAGAGCGAGCGCGCCTGGATGCCCAAGGCAGAGACTCTAGATGGAGAAGGAGAGAGGAGTGGGCAGAGAAGCAGAGCAGGAGTCTAACCTGAGAGGCCTCCTGTCCACCCCTCTTTGGCCAGAGGACAGGAATAGGGGTCAGAGGGGCTAGGACCTCATCCTCTCATCCTTCCCTTGCCCTCAGCCTTGAGCCCAAGGAGAAGTCTGCTCCTGGACTTGGGATTGTCTCTAAATGTGGAACATATTCTTGGCAGCCCCTGTCCCACCGTCCCCTGGGATATTCAGAGGTATTGCCAGATCTTCCTCCCCTGCAGAGCCGAGCTGGGGAGTGGTTTCTATTTGGATATCCTGACTTCAAGGCCTTTGGGCCATGCCTAATCCAGGAACTCCTGGTCCCTCCCCACCTTACATGGGGATCTGGAGAACTCCTAAACTATGGCTGCTGGCCTTTGGGCTGACCTGCTGGCCACACAGCGACACAGCTTCCCCCACCCCCCTTCACTGTCACTTTCCCTTCTTCTCTGTCTCCTGCTTCATCATGTGTGGAAAGTTTTGCTGACGATATACGCTACAGTCCTCCAGCTTCCCCAGCCTCCCTCATCACGTGGCTGAGTCTGAGCCTCAGAGAGGTTAAATGCTGTCTGAGGCCACACAGCCAGACTAGGGCAGGGCAGGCCTTCCTCTTCTCTCACTCCACTCTGACCCAGCCAATCTGAAAGGACATCACAGGCCAGACAATTGTTTGGGTTTGGGGACAAGGGGGCTTATTATGCTGGCGGCACTGAGGGAATGGTGAGGAGGGACATGCAAGGGTGGGGGAGGCCCAAACTCTAATCCCTGTCATCAGGGCTGTGGGCAGAGATGATGATGGGCCTGGCTTCTGCAGATGCTGAGGTCACCCTGGACTGGCCTCCCCAGGCCCCAGCACAGCTGCCTGCAGCCTGAATCTATCTGCTGCATCCTCAGGAGGCCCCTACCCAGGGCTAGCCTCTCCCCCTACTGTCTCCCCACTATCTACCCGCTGAATGAGGCAAGGAAGAGTTCAGACTTTGTAGGCAGAGGCATTACTTTATTTAAGCAGGATGAGCCAGGCAGGGCCACAGCATGGCAGGGAAGGGGGTTCAGGGCAGAGGGGCACCCTCACTTGCACTAGCCACAGAGCAGACACCCTACCACGATGGTGCTACTGGGGTGAGGAGGGACACTAAGACCACCACCGCCTCTCCCTTTGGAGGAGCCACTGGGCCCCAGGCCTGTTCCAGCTGATGGGCGCAGAGAAGGGGGCCCAGCACCCCAGGGGTGCAGCTGACTTAAGCCAGTGGGATGGTACAGGAGGCCCCTGTGCAGGGTGCGAGCTTTTTATTTCCAGAGCCACCATTCTGGGCCTGGCTGCTTTGCCACACCCCATCTCCCCTGAGCCTGCCAGGCCTCTTGGAAGAAACCACAGGTCGAGAGATCATATGCTAAGGTGCCCCTGAGCAGGGAGGGTTGTGGGAGGATGAGCTCTTTCTCTAGTCTTCCCCTGAGGACCAGGAGTCTCCATCTCCTGCCCTCTGAGTGAACTTCATGAACTGCCCTGGGCCCAGGTGAAGAGGAGCCCCTGCCCAAGGGGTCTTCAAGGCATCCCCCTCTTCCTCCTGTAAGGGACTCTCTTGGCCCCTCTCAGAGGAACCCAGTTTCCTTTGCCCCACTCCCTCAGACTGCCCCAGCCCATTCATCACACCCCCATTCATGTGTTCTGACTCCTCCAAGTTAGGGTCTTGGCCATTGACACCAACGGTGTCCCCTGCCCCTGGACTCACATCCTCCACTCCACTGGGGGTCTCCAAAGGAATAGGATCAGACTCTTCCTCTGAGCCAGAAGGCCCAGTGCTCTCCTGGGACTCAGTCTCCTGGGCAGTCACAGAGGCACCGGCCACCTCACCCCTCAAGCCATCATCCCAAGGGACACTGACATCCACAGCCTCAGACTTGAGGAGCTCCTCTCTCTGGGAGCTGCTCAGGGCCTGGAGGCTGCCAACAGAGGACCCTGGTCCCCAGCGCCTAGCCCCTGGTTCCCTCCCCTCTTCTTCTTCTGCCTCTTCCCCACTTTCTTCCTCATCAGCAAACCCATCAGACTCCCCATCTCGATCCCAGGCTGCAGGCTCCAGTACCAGCTGGGGCGCCTGGTCTGCCATCTCCTTGGGGACTCCAGGAAGAAGAGAAGCCTCAGTCCCCAGGTCCTCAAATTCTTCTGACAGGTCAGAGTCATGGCCACACTCCTCCTCCCTATCTTCTTCATCTTCCGCTGAGGAATGGGCCCCAAGGCCCTGGGAAGCCAGAACAGGATCCCAGGTTTCCTTTCTGGTCTCCCCTTGAGGGGAGGGCCTCTGCTCCCCAACCGAGTCCCACTTGGAGGAAGTAGGGGACCTGAGGTACAGGCCCAGGGGAGTGGAGTCAGGAAGGGTCTCCCCAAGCTCATCAGCCTCGCTCTCTTCTTTGCTTTCCTCCCCCTCCTCCTGGAGGCCCTTAGAGATCTCCCCAGAACCTAACTCCTCCTGCTCACCCTCCACTTCTCCCAGGGCCTCAGCCTTGCTCTCTAGCCCCCAGCTAGCCCCCTGGCTCCCCTCAGCCTGGGTCTGTGGCCCAGGGTCATCTGCCAGGATTTCAGTGGGCAACCAGGTGTCAGCGGGCCTTGGGCCAGGGGAGCCCAGCACCAGTTGTCCATCCTCCTGAGCTCCCTCTGAGCCCAGGGGCCTAGGTGGAGGGGCATCACTTCCATCTTGGCCTGAGATCTCCACAGGCGACACCTCTTCTGCTCCCCAGGGGGTCTCATGCTCTGACTCCTCCCAGCCCTGGGGAGGCTCCAGGGGGTCTCTGCTGCACCAGGGGGACTTAGAGGGCTCCACCTCCAGAGCATCAGCCTCCTCTGAGTCCTCTCCAGGCCCTCCCAAGTCCTGAACCCTCTTTGCCTCTAAACTTTCCTCTCCTGGGGGAGGCTCTATCACCTCCCCTCCAGCCTGGTGGCCTGGGTCCTCTGGCCCTCGCACCTCCTGCTCCAGTCCCTCCTCAGTTGCCATAGCAGACTCACCCAAGGCTGGCTCTGACCCCAAGGTGACCTCTGAGGAAGTTTGGCCACCCGCTGGGACCACATCTTCATCTTCCAATGGGGGTTCCATCACCTCTGGAATTCCCTGGGATGCTTGGAGGCCTGGGGTCCCCACTTGCTCTGGTTGCCGTTCAGGGTCCTGGAGACCCTCAGCACCTGCCTTCCCACTGGCTCCCGCAGCTGGGCCCCTCTGCTCTTTGGGCTCATGGCTCCCTGTGTGCCCCTCGCTTGGGCTCCAGGCTTCCCCTGTGGTTTGCAGCTGTAGTTCTCCCTGCTCTTCAGCCTCTTCCTTCCCAGCAAAGCCACCCTGCTCCCTCAGGTCTAGCTCTGCCTTATCCTCATCCTCATTTTCCACTCCAGCCCTTCCAGGGGGACCTTCCTGACCCAGTTCTTGGTCCCTCATAACCACATCCTCCCACCTCTGCTGATCTACAGACTGTGGCACCTTCTGTCCCTCCTCTTCCAGAGACCTTAGTGACTCTGGATTCTCTCCCTTCCCTAGTTTCTCTTTCTCTTCCAGATTCCTTTGACTTTCCTTGTCCACCTTTTCTGGAGATCTCAAATTCTCTAGGTCCCATGCTTCTAGAGATCTCAGCTGTTCCTGATTTTCCTTTTCTAGGAGTCTTAACGTCTCTTGGTTCTCTTCCACAGACCCCACTGGTTCCTGAATATCTTTTCCTACTGGTTTCATTGTCCCCAGATTCATTTCTTCTAGAGACTGCAGTGGCTCTTGAGTTTCTAGAGATTCTATTGTTTCCAGGTTCCCTTCTGCAGATTTCAGTGATTCTAGGTTTTCCATTTCTAAAGCTCTCATTGCCTCTACACTCTCTTCTTTTAGTGACTTTAATAACTCTTGATTCTCTTTGTCAAGATGTCTGGTTATCTCCTGGTCTTTCCCAAGAGACACCAGTGGTTCTGGATCCACTTTTTCTGGAGGTCTTAATGTCTTCTGGTCTTCTTCCCCTAGAGATCTCAGTGACTGCTGAGTCTCTTTTTCAAGAGGTCTCAAAGTCTCTTGGTCCTCTTCTTCTAGAGACCTCAGTGGCTCCGGGTTCTCTTTTTCCTGAGGTCTATGTGTCTCATCTTCAAGAGACCTCTGGTATTCCTGATTCTCTTCCAGGGGTCTCAATGTCTCCTGGTCCTCTACTTCTTGATTCTCCTTTTCTAAAGCTGTCAATGATTCTAAATTCTCTTCTAGAGAACTTACTAATTGATTTTCTTTTCCTGGAAATAAAAATGACTCTATATTACCTTCAAGAGATCTCATTAGTTCTTGACTCTCCTTTTCTGGAGATTTCGGTGTCTGTATGTCCTCTTTTCCTATAGGCTTAAGTAGGTCTAGAGCCTCTTTTTCTAGAAGTCTCACTACCTCCACATTCTTTTCTTCTAAAGACTTCATTGGCTCCTGCTTTTCCTTTTCTAGACTTTTTAGTATTTCCAAGTCTCCTTCTAAAGACCTCAGTGATTCTTGATTCTCCTTTTCTAGTGTCGCATTGCTCTGGTTTGCCAGTGGCTCTTCAATTTCCTCTCCCAGCAAATTCAGGGTTTCTTTTTCCAGAGGAACCTGGGAGTCTTGGCTTTCCTTCATGTCAAGATCCCCCTCTTTGTGCCATATTTCCTGCTGCAAGCTGCTTACCATTTTGCTCTCTATGGCTGTTTCTTTCTCTACCAGCCCCCAGATTTGCCCTTCACCTTCCTCCTGGAATATGCTGGTTACTTTAGATGCTCTGGGTTCTCCACTTTTAACCTCTAAACTGGAGTTGTCAGGGCTGAGGGGTGAAGCCAAGGAAGCCTGATCCTTTGAGGACTGGTTAGGACTGGCTTCTTGTTGCTTGCCGCCAGGCTCCTCTGGTCCTGGCAGGACACTGACAGGAACAGCCACCTTGGCTTCAGCCCACAGGGCCTCTGGAGCCTGTTGCTTCCCATCCTGTGGCTGGAGCAAGGAGAGAGGAGCATCCTGGGGTCTGATCTCTGGGTCTGCAGCAGGACAGGGAGCCTGGGGCATGGGCGGGATGGGGGTGCTGGCCAGGGTGGGGGTACGGGCCTGGAGGAATTCCTGGCTCTTCAGAAAGGCTGGCACAGGAGTCTCAAGGGTAGCAGGTGAGAGAGAGGGGAGGGAGGTTGGGCTCAGGACAGGGAGCAAAGGTCCAAGACGGCGGCCCTCTGGAGTCCCAGGGAATTGCATCTCCAGCTTGGGGTCTGGAAAGGCAGAGGGGAGAAGAAGCAGTGTCAGTATGTTGCTGGTAGTGAGGGTAGCCACAGAGCAGCCACTGTTTCTGGCAAGAGTGCTCATGGGCTGTGTGCTCCGCCTCCACCCCCACACTGGACTGAGAGTGCATATGTGCACTGATGTCAGGGCTATGGAGTTCAAACATATTGGTACTTCTCAGGGAAGGTAAGTCTGGGGATGAAGAGCAAAGAAGGTAGTTTCTGGAGGAACCTGGTCCCTCTTCTTACCCTGGAAGCTAAGGGAAGCCTTGGGAACATTGCCAGGAGTCTGCAGCCGGGAGTTCTCAGCCTCCAGGAGGGTCCTGGATGACAAAGGAAAAGCCGGGTGGGCCCTTTGCCCTGAGGCCTGCAGTCCGCTGGGGAACTCAGGCCAAACGGGTACCATCCCTGGCGCACTGCAGGCCTCCTCTTCATCTGACACTATCACCATAAAAGCCACACTTGGGGTGAAATCACATAAGCGCCGCAGGCATCACACATTTGGTGACACAGAGTCACACACATATTTGGGACACACAGCAGAACTCACAGACACACAAGCGCAGACATTCCCACACCATCGGGTGCTGCCACAGGCCACACCCCTGCTTGCTTAGTCTGTCTCCTCCTCCCACCCAGTCCAGTGACCTCATCCTCCGTGTGGGGGACCAATTCTCATGCTAATTGATGCCATTGTCCACACTGCAATCTGGAGGGTCTCAGAAGGGGGGCTTTGGGGGAAGTGGGAATTCTCAGGCTGTTCCCATGGGATGGGCTCCCTCCTCCCCTGGGGCCCCCAGGGCTAGAGACAGACAAAAGCAAATGAATTCAGCTCCCTCTCTCCAAATCCTTTTCATGCCTCAAAAAGCCAGTGGTTAAATTCCTCAGGGGCCTACAAGCCCCTTCTCTTCAGAGGTTTCACTGGGGGTCAAGGCCCTCATCTTGGGATCTCTAAGCCCTCTGGATCCCGAGCTCTTCAGGGCATAGAGGTCTTTGTGTCCAGGGTGCCCCTTGGAGTTGACTGGGGGGATGGAGGGAACTAATCAGTTCAACAAGTTATACTGCACATCTCCCCTCTGCTCTTCTTTGTGACCTCGGAGTCTGGTTGGTATGCTCTAGTCTCACTCTGTCCTTCCCAATGCCGCATCATTCCCTCTGAGCTCTGTCCTCTGTGTAGCTGGAGCCCCTGTCTTTCAAATCTTCCCCAAATCTTCACTGGCCTCCTTCCTCTGGGCCCTGACTTCCTCACTTCTGGGATGTGTGCCAGAGCCCCTGCCCTTTTTTGGCCAGTGGATTCTGGTGGGAGGGGTGCACTGTCCTGATAGCTTGTCCAGCCCTGACCCCTGCCCTGTGGGCTAAGAGTACACCTCCCTTCACAAGTTAAAAATCCCCTTTCTCAGGCTCCATCAGCCACCCCAGTTAGTTTCTCAGAAGGGACTGTGGGCTTTGCCCAACACCACACAGCCAGTGAAAAGCAGCTTCTTCTCATTCCCCAACCTTTCCTAAGACAACAGGAAATGTGGTCAGTGAGGGGCTGGACAGACCAAGGGCATAGGGCTTGAAAGAAGTCAGGCCCCAGGATATTCAGGTTGAAAGAGGCCTTGGAAATCACTCAGCCCAGCTCTCTCTCGGCCCTAGACAAAGCTGAGACAGGTCAGGCGCAAGCTACTTGCACCTGCACTCCTAAAGGACATCACCCCTTGGTGTGAGCACACCCTGAGACTGGGGCTCTTTGACTCCTTGGGGGAAGGGTCTGGATGCAGATGGCCCAGGCCCTCTCCAGAGGCCATCCCACTAGCAGTGTCACCTTTTCCAGGAGGATTTCCTGGGTACAGGTCACTTCTCAGGTCCTGAACCCCTTGGGGAGCAAGTGGGCCCAGGTGGGATATGTCCTAGTATGGAAGTGACCAGCCTAGAATCAAAGAGCTGCCACAGGCTGGGCCTCCAGACCCTTTTAGCTGAGCAGTCTGCCCCAGCATATGTGTACATCCGTGTGCTTGGGTAGGTCAGAGTCAGCCTGTACCTGTATGTGGCCACCTCCAGGCTGAGGGACATCTTGAGGTGTGCCAGCTGCTGCCGACCTTCCAGAACCTGGGCGATCTGGCTCTGTAGGCCCTGTTTCTCCTGTTCCAGCGCCTCCACAGCCAGCTGCAGAGCAGGCCAGAGGCAGTCAGTGAGGGATGGGCAGCATCTTCCACCCCAGCTGACATCTCTGTGGAGCACAGAGATGGTGCCTCTCCTATCCCACCCCTGTCCGGAGAGGCCCTCTGGGTCTACTGAGATGTACAAGGGGCCTCCCAGCCCTCTCCCATGGCCTGCTCCTCTTAGGATGCTAATTAAGTGGTAGCACATGATACTCAGAACTCAGCTCCCACAGAGGACTTACAGAGAGGAGAGGGGAGAAGTGGGCGCAGAAGGAAAAATGATTAATCAAGGGGCCTGGGGCCCGTAGGACTGGGAGCCAAGCAGCCCAGGTCATTGCTCCATCTCAATCCTTGCATCTCCTGCTCCTCACTCTCGGCCCCCGCCCCACCTCTCCCCACATGCTCTGGAATCCTCCTCCTCTGAGAGGACGGCTTCTGAGGGGGCCATAGCCCCTCTGTCTGATCCAGGCAAGAAGCTGTTTTTTCAGCTGCTGGTCACATCTGTGATTTGTGAGGGGGCACAGCTGTCCCAGGCTCTGGAATGTGCTGGGGGAAGGGTGGGGAGTGGGGGAAGGCAAGAAACCATGACATGAGAGAAGGTCTGGTGACCACTCATTCAGGGCCCACAGCCATTCTGTCTCAGGGGGGAGGGCTGCAGAGAACTTAGAGATTCCCAATGGCAGGACTATCAGACTCAGCACTGAGGGGAAGTGCTGGGCATCTTCTGAGTGACAGCAGAGCCTAGGGTGGGGCTCACAGGGTCACCAGAGCCAGAAAGTGACATCCAGAGAGTAAGGGGACTGCTGTAAACCCTTCCAGGGATGTGCTTTGAGAGGCCTTTGAATCCCATCATTACAACCATGCCCTATGTAAACTGCACAAGTCTGGGACCTGTGGCACCAGGAGTGGGTTTTCTAAGAAGTGGCTCCTGAATCGGTAGGGCCCCCGTTCCACTCCCTTCCCAAAAGGTCTCTGAGCCTCACAGAGACCCTCTGGACCTGATCTCACCAAAGTCTGCGACTTCCTCACCTGGAACTTTTCAGTTGCCCGCAGCCGCTCCTGCCAGCGGCCCTCCAACCGCTGTTCCAGCGCTGCTCTGCGTTCCTGGAGGCCGCCCCGCTCTGCCTGGAGCTGCTGCAGCTCCAAGCGGCCCTCACAGGCGCCCTGAACAGCCCGGCCCAGCCTCTCGCGGGCCTGGACCAGTGACACCTCCATGTGCGCCACGCGCTCCTGGTAGCCGCGCACTGCCCCGCGCCACGCCTCGCCCAGCCGTCTTGCCAGCTCCTCTACCTCCGGGGCCGGCGCGGGAGGCCCACGGGGCGGCGCGGGGCAGCGCGGGACACAGGCTGCCTGAGCATTCAGGCCGGCGCGCTCCTCCTCGTGCGCCGCGCGCATGGCCTCTAGTTCGCGGGCCAGCTCCGCCGCCTGGGTGCTCAGCCAGGACTGGGCGCACTTCTCCCCCTCGATGGCTCGCCGGTAGCTGGCTGCCTCTTCTGCAGTCCGCTCCCGCGCCAGTCGCAACTGCTGGCATCGGCCCGCCACGCCCTCCAGCTCTTCGACCAGGTTGTCGCGCGCCACCTCGGCCGCGTGTTTCTCCCGCCAGCGCTGGTCAACCAGAGCGCGCAGGGCCGCCAGCTCGTCGTCGGCACAGGCCCGCCAGGAGGTGTCCGCAGACTGTGTCCGGTGCCCCCGGAGCTCCGCGCCTAGCAGCTCATTCTGCTCCTCCAACGCCTTGACCCGGGCCAGGTAGGCCTCCAAGCGCCGGTTGAGCTCCCACATCTGGAAAGACTCCTCCCCCATGCAGCCCTCCATCCTGCTTGTCTGACCCACACGGGGCACCAGGGCACCTGGAGAAGGGAGAGGCTCTCAGAGTCCCTAGGACTAGAAAGAAAAGGAGATCCACCGGGACAAAGACAGGGGGAGGAGGGGAGTAGCCTGAGCGACTGGGAGTCCGAGTGGGAGCGACGCTATTCATACTCCCGCCAGCCGGGCAGGAAGGGGGCGGGACCCAGCCTTAACCCGTTAGAGTTAAGAGAAAGGAAGCCTCTGTTCCTGAGTCCCCAGGGTGCTGGAGAACGGGACCAAAAGAGAAGCCATGCCGTTGAGAGCCCGATCCTATGATGTCTTTCTGAAGGAGGAAGAAGTGAGGAAGGGTCATAACCCTTGATAAAAGCAGACGGTGCGTAGAACCAAGTTTGTGGAGGGGACACCAGGACAGCCTGGCCTGTGAGAGAATGGGAGACTGTCACTCAGCACACCCAAGAGCCTATCACTTAACGAATTCCTCTGAGACTCAGTTTTCTCATCTATAAAATGGGAGCAATGATGGAAAGCTCATGAACTGCTGACGGGATGGACGTGGCCATGTTTTTTTGTAAATAGCAAATGCTCAACCTCCTGGAAGGAGGCAGCATTGCAGAGAGAAGCTGGAAAGACACTGCATGGAAAACAAGAACAAATATCTGACTTTAGAGAGCATGCGCAGGCACACACACACACCCATCAGTATAAAGGAGGACCAGACGAAAGAACATCATGGGCTTACGAATATCATTCCCTCCATCCTTCCTACCTCTCTTCCGTGTAACTACCGAAGTTCACATGCACGTGTTAGGACGTTTCCCTGGTTCTCAGGGCCCCAGTGCGTGTCCAGGGAATGGGACTTTTTGGTTGAGGTCGCCCCCTGGTGGCTCGCTGAAGAGGAAGAGGCCAAAGAGCGAAAGAGACAGCTGTTTGCTTCCTCACCAGTCTGAATTCATGGGGCCTTGGTGATGCCCCAACTCCTGTTCTAATATTTTATTTATATAATCTGACTTAATCCTCAAAACAGCCTTTTGGGGGCTCTATAGTTCAGGGAGTGGAGAGCTCACCAAGTGTGGAAGTAGTTGAGAAGGCTTTCTAGAAGAGGGGGCATCTTTAAGCTGTGTGGTAATGGACTGATGGGACTGGGGGTTTGTAGAGTAAGGGAGAAGCAGGGCAAGGGGAGGAACTCAGGGACAGTCAGACAGAAGGGGTCTTCTTGGAAGGGACTTCTGTTCATGTTAGTTCAATTTCATTCAGGTATTAATTGAGCACCTACTGTGTGCAGCATCAAAGAGATTGCAGGGGCTCTGTCCCAACCTTGAAGATGCACATAATTTAGTGACATGAAGTCAACAGTGATATTCTGGTGTTGGAGGTAAATGTAATAAGATGATGGCAATGCTTAATAAGCTCCTGCAGTGCTGGGGACAGACCTCTGGGGGAAGCACAGAGGATGAAGAGGGCTTTCTGGATAGAGGGTACAGCAGGATCAAGGACCAGGGAGCCATCCTGGAACCAGTACTCCTCTTTAAGAAACTTGGTTCCACCCCAGCCCTGTCTCTGAGACAACAGGGGTTTGGAATTCACTACCAGTATGTGGACTGGCGGCCACAATGGGGCAGTGAAGGGTGCAGGGAGGGGACTGACTGAGAGTCTGGGGCAGCTCAGGTCTCCATCTTCACACTGTCTCACATATCCTGCTATTTGCTTTGGGCTGGGGGCACTTCAGAGTAACTGCCAGAGAGCCGCCAGAGTCTCACTCTCCTCTCCTTCACTTCCTAGCTGGGAGGCAAGGGATGCTGAATATTTGACATCCCCTGGGATCCTTCCCCCAAGGGGTTCTTCCTTGGGGGAAGGAGAGATAAGGCGGCATTGAAGTAGGGGAATTCTCTCTGGACCCCTCACACCTACCCAGAGGAGAGACATTTGGCACTGTGTCCCACGGGAAAAAAAGCAGTGGTCTGACTTGCACTTTCTAAGTGAATGGTCTCGGCCAAATCACACAGCTTCTCTAAGCTGTTTACCTGTGTGGTAAAGGAAGTTAGCACCTGCCCATCCCCACAAGTTTGTTCTGAGAATCAAATGCAACCAGGGAGGGGTACATCTTTGTACAAAACCTTTTTAGGGGACCATCACAATGAAATCCATTAAGCTGAAGAAAACCTCTGTGATCTAGTGTTTGGTGAGTTTGGGTAGCAGAGAATTCAGGGGAGAGAGTGGTGTGATTTCCTAAGACAGGGAAAGGTGGGCACCAGCAACCACAGCCAGGTGGAACTGACATCAATGCTTCCCAGATTCTAAACAATAACCTGTATTGGAAGCACTTAGAGAAAATCAAGGCCCTTTCTAGGAACCAGCAGACACTCAGTGGGCACAAGGTGAGCCTTCTGTCCTCCTCTGGTGGTTGCATTGGGTTACTGGGATTTTTGTGGGGCCTTTGGCTGCACCCCATCACGTCTCTGGACCCAGGCTGTATGAGCTATGCAATACTACAGTGGGCAGATGCAAAGTCAGTTCAGCTTTCATCCAGAGAGTCCTGAACAAGATGAGGAGGGTTCTGCAGGTTGCCCTGAGGGAGTTCTGTCCGTGGTCCTGACTATTAGACATTTTTATTAAAGACTTGAATGAAAATATAGAAGTCATATTTATCAAATCTACAGATTATGCAAGAATTGAGAGTTAGATTTTGACAGAATAGGAAAAAAGTGAACCAGTTGATATTTAATCAGGATAAAGGTAATATACTTCCTTTAATTAAAAAAAAATTAATACCACAACAAGGGGAGAGCAAAGACTAGTTGAAGAGTAGGGCATATCTAGGGAAGAAGAGCTGGGGAGGTTAGCAGACCACAAGCTTGTTATGAACCAACATCCTGAAGTAACTGTCTAAGAAAGTAAAAAGGATATAAGTGATTATAAACTCAAGTTTCTAGATGAGGGTTGTTTCCATTGCCCTCTGTATCTGGACTGGAGTATTGTTCTGGACACTGTATTCTTGTGTTGTTGTTTTTTTTTTTTTTTTTGCAGTTTTGGCCGGGCCCAGGCTCGAACCCGTCACCCCTGTTATATGGGGCCAGCGCCCTACTCCTTGAGCCACAGGTGCCGCCCTGGACACTGTATTCTAAGAGGGAATTTTTTTTTTTTTTTTTGAGACAGAGTCTCAAGCTGTCACCCTGGATAGAGTGCTATGGCATCCCAGCTCACAGCAACCTCCAATTCCTGGGCTCAAGCGAGTCTCCTGCCTCCGCCTCCCAAGTAGCTGGGACTACAGGCGCCCG
>CAUYRH010161259.1:0-12429 GCA_963574655.1 Perodicticus potto
AGTCTGAGGAAGTCAACCTTCCTTATCATGCTTAGTACTGATGAACCATTTAGAACTAAAAATTCTGGGCCACTCTAAGTTTGAATGATTTGATTGATTTGGCCAAGTAATTACCTTGTCTATACTCTGGCTGAATAACAAAGAGGATATTTGTGTGCATGGGCGTGTGTGCATAAAATCTCTTTATGTAAAAGTAAACATGTCTCTGTTGTTGTTACTCGGTTTTGAAAAATTGGTTTGTTTTGCTCTTCTCTTGTGCAGCCCAGTTAATGACTGGGCCAAGTTCCCTCTGTCTAAGCCCAGTTAATGTGACTTTCTGAGAACTGTTGAAATGTGACAGCAAGAGAGCCAAAGTGGCAGGGGAGATTGGAATAGAGATATCTGCTGGGAGGAAACAGGGACAGGAGGTTGACAGGGAGAGCAGGATGAAGGTCCCATTTCCTGCTGCAGGAGGTTACCTCTGGGTCCTTCTGTGCTTCCCCACTGTGAGGGTTAAAGAAGCCATTTTAGTTTATGAAACAAACTCTAAGATTCTCTTCACCTCCAGACAAAATTGTACATGTGTCTAAACGGCACAAAGCGAGAAGATTTGGCTGGCTTGCATAACAGATTTTAAAAGGCCTAAGTTAGCTAAGTTGGCAGTCTACACCAATTCCATTTTTACCGAAGTTCCACTTCATTTGTATCGTACAGACTTGGCCTCTTTGTGCTGTGTTATTCCCTTCCCAAAAAGGAAAATGTTTTGCCATCCGAGAAAACTGGACACAGACTATTCTCCTTCCAGACAGCATCCCATTATAAGAAGTGGTTTCTTTAATCCTCTCAAATAATTGCTGGAGTTCTTTCACTTTTCTAGACACAGATTATTTCAGATAGCTTTATCATCAGCTCCCTCACGAAACCTAGCCACACATCAAAACACCATCTCTTCATTTAGGTGAAGGCAGATGACCCTTATGGGGCAAAGTGGACCATCATCTCCATTTGTCATGCTTCATGAAGGCACATGTATTCACACACATATAGAACACCTACATACACCCATCTGACATGTAAATGTTAAAGCCAAGGGGTGCGGTTTTTGTTTAATTCTATTGAAACATGTAGTATTGCCACTGAATGTCTGAATTCTCTTTTGCTTCCTAAAAAAGATACAAGGGGAACATTATCTAAACCCAGACAAGATCTTGACTGTTTCGATGTGGGAACTGAACCTTGGAGCCAGGGGTTGTGGGGGGGTTGGAGGGTGACTGGTGGGAGACAAGTGAGGAAGGGCAGAAAGGCCAATCACCCAAAACCTGAGTCTTCTCAATTAACAGAAGACAGCTTCATCTTTAAAAAAAATCTGAGCCAGTGACCCCATTACTATTCTTTGATATGTTCCTTTTTGACATCCTGTCTACATGCCAAAGTTCCTAGCTCTTCCAAAAGCCAGAAGGCAGAATCTTCCTATGCTTTGGGGGTCACAGTCTGCTTTCCTTTTTTTAACTGCTTGTCTTAAAAATACTTACTTTGCTTTTGCTTCAGTCTGTCACTTTATGTATCAATTACATATGGCCTTTCAACAACAGAACCCACCATCTGGTCCACAGACTGAAGCCTACACCCTTATGCCAGAATTTATTCTTTCTGCAAACATTTATTTGTTGTTGTATAGACACAGGCTACGTCCCTGAATGAGGTATATCAGGTGATATATTGCATGTATATCATGTAGGTCTTCTCTACCCGAGGTTTAGTATAAAGAATAACCAGACTCTCCAGCCAGATTATACAGCT
The DNA here is from genome assembly GCA_963574655.1 of Perodicticus potto. Lineage (NCBI taxonomy): Eukaryota > Metazoa > Chordata > Mammalia > Primates > Lorisidae > Perodicticus > Perodicticus potto. The sequence goes on from CAUYRH010161259.1 coordinate 1,780, forward strand.
GCCATCCCTCTTCAGATGGTCCTGCGACCATTGAGCAAGAACCCACTCCTCCCCTGCTCTCCTTTAGCAGGAATGCTGCCCAACCATCCCTCATTTCTTTTCTTTTCCCTCTCTTCAGGTGCATAGCATGATTAAATCTCTAGCTGAAATGGGTAAATTATTATTTGGCCCTTCCAAAAGAAAACCTGTACTTAAAAACCCAAATCCAGTGTTTATTTTGATAGCACTTAGAATAGTGAGCCAAAGCCAACTCTACTTTCCTGGAAGCCTGAGGACTGTATTCCAATTGCACTATTCTTCAGTTACTGCCTCTCATACACATCCTCCTCTTTCTCTTTCATCTGCTATTCCTTCGTGTCTAATTTCTAGATCATAAGTCTGCTGCAAGTCTCAAATCTCGATCCTCACTCAGCTCTACCTCCATGCTAATGACACCCACATCTATTTCTCTAGCCCAAATCTTTTAGTCACTGGAAAGGCCTGATTTTTAACTCCTAGCACACCTGCCCTTATAGTTCTAAGAGTTTGAACAAAGCTCTTTTCTCTTGATTAGAACATTTTTCTTCCCTGACCCTAACTCTGCCCCCTGATGGGGGTTTCAAAATCCCACTCAAATTCTTTTGCTGTCCCTCCTGTGCTCTCTCACAACCTGCTGTGCTTCCACTGCCATAGCACTCACCACACTTTCTCACTGTCTTGTTACTTTTTTCTTAACTGTCTGTCTCCCTACACTAAACTGAGAGCTCCACCAAGGCTTAGACTGTGGTATCTTAATCATTATAACAATACCTGTCCTGGTACCTGGCACCTAATAAGTATTTGAATGAATGAATGCTGAATGACCCCAAATCACATAAAACTAAAATCTAAAATCAAAGAATCCCACCAAAACTAGCACCCCTTCCTAAATTTCACCATTTTTGTCCTCAATACCACCATTCTTCAAGGTATCTCAAACTCAAAAATCTTTTTTTAGGCTGGGTGAAGTGGCTCATGCCTGTAATCCTAGCACTCTGGGAGGCCGAGGTGGGTGGACTGCTTGAGCTCAGGAGTTTGAGACCAGCCTGAACAAAAGGGAGACCCCATCTCTAAAAATAGCTGGGTGTTGTGGCAGGTGCCTACAGTCCCAGCTACTTGGGAAGCTAAGGCAAGAGGATCTCTCGAGCCCAGGAGTTTGAGGTTGCTGTAAGCTGTGACGCCATGGCACTCTACCAAGGATGACAAAGTGAAACTCTGTCTTGAAAAAAAATCTTTTTTTAATATTTTCTATCACCTAAAACACTACAGTCATTCACTAAGTCCTATAAATTCTTTCATCATGGACTCTCTCCAATTTGACCCTTCTTCTCCAATAAATTTATTCACAGAGCTGGGCATGGTGGTGCATAACTATAGTCCCAGCTTTCAGGAGCCTGAGGCAATTCAGCAAATTCAAGTTCAAGAACAGCCTGGGTAATATAGTGAGATGCCATCTCAAAAAACAACCAAAAATCCCCCAAATTCACTTGTGATTTCCTATTTTTGAACCCCATAACATCCTTTCCCTGACCTCTCCTCCTGCTTCAGAGCATCCTGCGCAAACCTGTGTGGTGGCGCTTATCATACTGAATTGGAATTTTCTCCTTCCTTGTCTATCTCCTCTACTTAGCTCCAAGTCCCTTTAGAGCAGGAACTATGCCTTATTTCCTGTGTCCCTAGCTCCTACCACAATGTCCAAAGTATTCAATAAACAAAGGGAGTGTTCATTAATTGTTTATTAGATGAATGAAGCCCTTGCCTAAGTCCCTGAAGCTATCTATAGTTTCAGTTATTATCTGTTCTATCTTCATGGAAGACAAGGCATTACCTCATTATATCAACCTTTCCTGAACTTGAAAGCCATTATCATATTTTTCCCCTTAAACTTCACTTCTTGGTGTAGAATAATTCTTGTTTCTTTAATCTTTCCTCACCTATATCACATTTCTGTTATATGTTTCTTTGCCCAACAATAATAGACAGGAGTTTCATCCACCCAAGAACAATCTCTGAGCCAACATTTTATAAATTTGTTCTCAAACTAATGATTGTTAGCTCCTTTCAAATGATGAGATAATCTGGGACAAAAGAAAAACAGAAAGATAAGCGTACAGATAATGAGAGTATCTACTTGCTAAACTTCCTCTAAAAACCGAAGAAACAATGGAAAACATATTCCAACACAGGGTCCCATTAATACTAAATGAATTCAGAGCCAGGCAAATCAATATAAATCTTGGCGAGAAAAGAATAGGGGTTCAAGCGAGTCTCAAAACACAGTTTGAGGTGAGATGAAGTAAAATGCCATTTTTACCCACATACACACATGAAACACATAATAAGCAAGTCTTGAACAATTAAGAGACCACAGAGAAGCCAGATTAATAAGCAAAAATGATTTTATGATCATAAATTGAAAGCTGGTTTAGCTGAGAAACCCCATCACAGATACTGCCACTCTAATACACAATACACATGTCACCACCATCACCACCACACCTTAGGGCACACAAACCTGTATGCAAATGCTTTGCTCTTATTATTATATATTTGGCCACTGTGATTTAATACCTGAGTGAGAAACAACTTTTTCTGCTCTCTCACCTTATTTTTGGACAAAGTAACATATAACAGAATTATAATAATCACATCTGATTTATACAGATGTCACCACAGGGTTAGGCAGTTGGAAAATGGTAACCCACTGTGGTCTCCACTGAAGTTTTTTCTTATCATGAGTATATATGGTCTGGCTCATTTATTAGAATGATCCCTAATCTCAGGGCAGGTTCTACTGAGGCTCTAATACTCCTTTGGGTGACTACAGAAAGCCTGCCTCATACTCATGGCCCCCTCCTACCCAACTTATCAGAAAATTAACACAGACACTCTCTCATCTTCACGTACAGTGACATCTATTTATAGATGCACTTTGGTAAACAGAGTCATTCTCAGCCACTCATTCATGCAGGAATACACACACTCATAAACAGTGATGCATACATATGCATGAAAAGATACCCTCTCTCAACCCAGTCTCTCAAAAAGATTATTACTCTCCCATTCTCTTATATTTATAATCACACTTATTCAGAAACAATCAAATGTCCCTTGGTACATAAGCTAAAGAGTATCTGTCTGGGCAGACAGAAGTGGGTGTCAAGTAGGTGAGTAGACAAATGACTAGGAGAAGGTGGTGGCTGAGTGAGAATGGGTGGGTGGATGGCAGAGTGACTGAGTAGGAAGAAGGACAAGTAATGAGCTGTGATAAGGTTCCAGAATATTATATTTTCCAACCCTTTACCTCTCATTGTGGCTTTCCTTTGAACATTCTCCAAGTCTCATATCTCCCTTCTCTTTGTCTGGCAATCTTTAGCTCACTCTGTCTCAGTCTCTCAGTCTCTCTTCGTGTGTGTGTGTTGTGTGTGTGTGTGCGCGTGCGTGTGGGTGTGTGTTTTACTTTCCCATGGCAAAAAGCTTATGCCAGTGCTAGGTAATATTATATTACTACAAGATCCCTGATATGTAAATGTAACTGTACTGAAGAATTATTTGTAGAAAAGAATTTGTGGAAATGTAATGAGAAAAAGAAAATGTGCTTGTTTATTCCTTTCAGGAAATTCCTCTATTCCCCCTGGTTTTCATCAGCTATATTTTTGGCAGGCTATGGGCATGGAAATGTGAAGACATCACTCTCAGAGAGAATTATAATAATCACATCTGATTTATACAGATGTCACCACAGGGTTAGGCAGTTGGAAAATCCAAAGATCAAAATAAACAGGGACTTAAAACTAAGGACATGCTGGACATGCCATACTTTTGCTAACACTCTGGTTTTGAATATTTTCAGTAGTTCACAGGAGATCTTTCTTTCCAGACATCTAAAAGTATTCATCATACTTTGGCAAGCCAGAGTTTACATTTTCTAAGATAACAACCAAAGCAAGCTATAGATCCTAGTATATTTTCTAAAAATCCCTTATGACTGAGTTCATTTGGATTTCTTTAGCAAATACTGTATGTGCTAGGCACTATGAAAAAGAATACTGAAAAAGTAAAAGACACTGTTTCTGGCTTCAAGGAGTTTACAGTGGAACTGCGGTGTGTTGGAGTGGCTTTGGTTTGAATGGAACACTAAAAAATAGGATTCCTAAGCAGGCCAAAAGGAGAGCACTAGTGAAAGGTAAGAGTCAGAGAGAATGCTGGCTGAGCATGGTAGCTCACATCTGTAATCATAACAATTTGGGAGGCTGAGGCAGGTGGATTGCTTGAGCTCAGGAGTTCAAGACCAGCCTGAGCAAGAGCGAGACCCAGAACAGACAAGCATTGTGGCAGGTGCCTATAGTCCCAACTACCAGGAAGGCTGAGACAGGAGAATCACTTGAGCCCAAGAGTTGGAGGTTGCTGTGAGCTGTGATGCCATGGTGCTCTACTGAGGGCAACAAAGTGAGACTCTGTCTCAAAAGAAAAAAGAACAGACAATGGTATGTTTAGCACACAATTAAGAAGGAGGCTCGGGCGGTGCCTGTGGCTCAAAGGAGTAGGGCGCCGGCCCCATATGCCGGAGGTGGCGGGTTCAAACCTGGCCCCGGCCAAAAACTGCAAAAAAAAAGTTAATTTCGGGCGGCGCCTGTGGCTCATTGAGTAGGCACCAGCCCCATATACCAAAGGTGGTGGGTTCAAACCCAACCTAGTCCGAATTGCAAAACAGAGTTGTGACGGGCGCCTGTAGTCCCAGCTACTCGGGTGGCTGAGGCAAGAGAATCGGCTAAGCCCAGGAGTTGGAGGTTGCTGTGAGCTGTGTGACGCCACGACACTCTATCAAGGGCGATAAAGTGAGACTCTGTCTCTACAAAAAAAAAAAGAAGGCTCACTGGGTAGATGAAGCTATCATGTTTGAGAGGAGTAGGGGAAAAAATTAATGAGCAGCACAAGAACTGAGTTGTACAGGACTTAGAATATCAATTGGAGTCTGTTAGCAATAGAGAGACAACAAAACTTCACCTCTTTTTATAAAGCCAACATTTAGCAATACAATAATATGAGGCTGGGCGTGGTAGCTCATGCTTGTAATCCTAGCACTCTGAGAAGCCAAGGCAGGTGGATAGTTTGAGCTCACGAGCTCAAGACCAGCCTAAGCAAAAGCGAGGCCCTGCCTCTACTAAAAATAGAAAAACTGAGGCAAAATGATCACTTGAGCCCAAGAGTTGGAGGTTATTATGAGCTAAGAGGCCATGGCACTCTACCCAGGATGACAGTTTAAGACTCTGTCTCCCAAAAAAAAAAAAAAAACACTAAAATCAATCTTTTTTTTTTTTTTTTTGAGACAGAGTCTCACTCTGTTGCCCCTAGCATAGTGCTGCACCTTCAGAGCTCACAGCAACCTCAAACTCTTGGGCTCAAGCAATCCTCCTGCTTCAGCCTCTCAAGTAGCTGGGACTACAGGTGAGGTCTCAGCTCAGTTTGGTCTTGAACTCCTGAGCTCAAGCAATCCACCCTCCCTCATCCTCCCAGAGGGCTGAGATTATAGGTGTGAGCCACTGTGCCCAGTCCCTCAATCTTTCCTAAGGAAAGAACTCCATGTGTATAATCAAAGTTCTAAAATGTGAAGCAATTTTATAGAAATGTGGCATATCCCATGAACTGAGATATATATTGGGACTAGCAAGTTAAAAGAGAAAAGCAGTAGAGAAAATACTCTGATAGGCCTTACTACCATGATAACTGTTACGAACGCAAGTATTCTTCAAAAAATTAATTGGAACACTGGTAGCCTTCTGAAGGACATGTGTCCTGCATCTTAACCATATATGTAGACTAGACAACTAAATAAGATCATACAACTATACTAAGTCCTTATTTTGAATACATGTTAAGATGACAGGTTAGTTTCTGGTTATTCTGAGCTTTTCTCTATAACATAACAAATATTAGCAGCCACTAATCCTGATCAGGAAGGTTAGCACATTAAAAGTAGTTAAAAAGGCCAATAATGAAGCTCCAGAACCAAAAAGGAAAAATAAACTTTCAGCTGTTGGCCAGAAAAGCAGCCCCCTCTCCTTCTCCTATATGACTGCTGTGCTCCTCTCAGGGCCAGAGGAGCTATGTTCAGACAGTCTCCCTCACGCTTCTGCCAGTTAGCTTTCTCTCTCCTTTCTCCTTGGGGAAGAATTAAGCAGTTTAAGGGGATAATCCTAAATACTTTTCCAATTTAAAATTAACCCAAAGAAGTGAGTGTATGCGACACTGAAAGTCAGTTTTCCTCTCTACTTAATGTGAACAATTACTATCCTTTCACACTTGGCACCAAACCAAAGTGAAACTTGACCTCCCCCCGACCGTGCACACACACATACAAGCAGCATCTCCCTTTCCCTCCCCAAAGTCCAAGATGTTCCAGACAACATAACAAACCACACAGTTGGGAATGATTCATATGTTTCCAGTCTCCATCCAAAAATGAGCAAAAATAGTTTCCACTTAATTTATAATCAGAATTTTCTCCACATTTCCTAAAATATTAAAGGGAAACTATTCAAAATCTAGTCTTTCTTTCTCCAAAAATTACTGATTAGTCACAGACGAAAGTATCTTTTGGTAAAAATACTTTTGTGTTCCATCTATCCCTGGGGATGAGGGCTGTAGCTACATGACGCCAAATATCTAATCAATTATTCAGAGTTTTCATGTTTTCGGATGTTTTCAAATAGCTGGTGTTCTGTAGATACAGGCTTACTCTATCCAGTCTTTTTGTTATCTCAAGAGTACATATGGATACAGATTTTTCTGTTTGGAATATTTCTCAAGGCCAATGCTTTATTGTAGTCCCAACACCTGCAAATATTTGGCAGAGATTGTTCTATCCTGTCCATATCCCCCACTGTTCCTACAACCCCACCCCTATCTTCTGCCATTTTAAAACTGTAAGTGTATACAGTATGTCCTTTTCTTGATTCCATCTATCGTTTATCTATGACCCATGAAATGCGAAGTTGCCAGAACATAAAGTTAAGTTTCAAATCACATTTCATGGGAAAACTTCGGTCCAAAAAAAAGTGGCAGTGGGCTACAGTAGAGAGGAGAGTTAACTCTAAAGTTCCAGTTCCAGCTCTTCTATTACTAATCAGTTCTGTGACTTTGACCAAATCACTTAACCTATCAAAGTCTCAGTTTATGCAACTTTAAAGTATAGGGCTTTAACTAGACCAAGTCAAAGGCCCAACATTTTATAAATTTGACAATTGAAGTCAATGAGATTATTCCTCTCTGCAGCCTTGATATAGATTAGAGTATCACCTTGGATGAAATCAAAAGATAAATAATATGTACAAATTTATAAATATTAGATATAAATAATAACCAAAACAGCCACACAAACCATTGTCAGCATGACCTGTCAGTATTACTTGCAACCAATTACAGAAGAGAAAAATGTATCCGATTCTGACTACTCGCCAACATAATTTTTTACATTATTTACAATGAGTTTTCCACAGTATGGCGGGAGGGAAATCTCCACTGCCTTCTTAGCCTCCTCTTATCCTATCTGGGTCTTTATTTTAGGCTGATTTATGTACTCAGGCCTAGTTTGGGGTGGTAATCTTGCTATCCATTTAAATGTTTTCTTTTTTCTGTAATCGGTTAAATAGCTCCTTTCTTAAGAGAAATGATACCACACAGCAGGAAGAAGTGGTGATAAAAACAATTTGCTGTATCTGTCATTTGTTAATATGAATGTGAGGTAGGAGGATTTAGACTTGCTCATAAATATTCTGTGACTTAACTCCAGAAAACTCTGCACAGAACACAAATGAGAGACTAAGAACTTCTAATATAAGAACTTTAAGCAAGTGCTTCAGCCTATAGCCCATAATAATGAACACTGTTACAAAATTTGATACTGGATTAAGTAAGTATATTTTGTCTTCAATTTAAATTTGTAGCTCAGATACTTGATTATCCCTTCTGATTTCATGGCACACTGAAGTTTCTTGTGTGTTTGTTTTGTTTTGTTTTTAAAGACAGGCTTAGAATGAACCCTGTGTGAAGTGTTTAATGGCAATTTGTAATGGCCAATGCCAAACAGTATTTTCTTTAGTGTATGGCATGTGCAAACACAAACATACGCTAATGTCCTCCACAGAAATCTTTCATCTACATAGATATGCTCAGACACCTCCACCTCCACCTCCACAGAGATACACCCCACCTTCCCATTGCTATATACACACATGCAAATCAGCACATATGCTAATTATAGTACACCTACACAGGTATTCACATACTTGAAAGAAGAGGAGGAAAGATGATAGCAAAGATATGTAATGTGCACTATTTAGTGCAGATTACATGAGGAGAGAGGGTGCTCTTTCCCTGAATGCACTACTGGTGTGGCAGGCCATGGGCTAACTCCCTTAGAATTGGCCAGAAGAATATGAATGCAATAAGGTTTATGCAACACATGAGACAGATTCCTGTGAGAGCTTGTAGGTGAGGAGGTTATTTCTCCTGAGAACGACTTAAAGTTAACTCATCTGTCACATAGGAAAAATGATCCATTTTATTAGGGAACTTGCTAACTGTATAACTGTACCAAGAGACAAAGTTTTATAAGGGATATTTCTCCAGATCCCTTACCTTGAGTTTCTCAAATCGATCATTCAGAGATGCGACATGATGGTCTCGGTGACGACCCACCAGTTTGCATAAGGCACAGATCAGTTGGTCGTCAGATACACAGTACATGTTCACCTTCTCATTCTCATGGTCCAGGCAGGTGATCCCTCGAAGATGTGTGTCTGGCACTGGTTCCACCAGACGGTGGCTGGTGAAAGGTTTCTTGTTGGGGTGAGTGGCCCGCAGGCAGCGGTCACAGTAAGAGACTTCACAGGTGATGCACGTTTTTACTGCATCCCGGGGTGGGTCCTGCTCACAGAATTGGCAAGCAATTCGCTCAGTAGACATGGCGGTGCTGGGCCTGTAAGTCCTCTCCCGGCGGCTCTCACTTGGAGAATTAGGCCCACTCACTGAAGCCTTCTGGAAGCGATCAATAATGTTCTGCAGGGTCACATTCCTCTTGAGACCATCCAGGCCCCGGTGGTTAAGCGAGATAACATACCTGCATGTAGGACACTGGAAAGCAGTAATGGGTTCAATGGATTCACCAGAGCTGCAGCTTGAGACTAAGATGCGATGGGCACAGCTGAAGCAGAGGCTATGAGCACAAGGGAGCAGAAGGGGGTCTTCAAACAACTCTAGGCAGATTGGACAGGTCAATTCAGACTCCAGTGTTTCCATCTTTAGTGAAAATAATCCTGCTGGGGCATTAAGAACCACAGAGGCTGGGCTTTCACCTGTGAAGAATACAATGCAAAAGTCATTAAGCATTTTCAAAGGAGAAGTGGATATAACATAATTATGCACTAACCAATGGAAGCTTTACATGCTGGGCTCCCCAGGGATGCTTGAGCAATAGGAAAGTGATTTGGGAATTAATCAGGAAGCCTTTATCCTCCTTCAAACCTTGTTTTTGAAAAATGCCTGAGTTTATTTTCCTGCACTAATAAATAGAACCAAGTGGCTACCTCTGGATCCTGGGCTGACTGATTAACGTTAACATTCCTACTCACAATGTTGGCATGGATCATCCTCTCACTGGCATCTCTTGTCCTGGGTTATGATGAGGCTGAGGCCCTGCAAAATTCTCAATCTCTACTCCCCAATATTGTTCTCTATTTCACTTCAAGGTAAAATATAGGAGCCACTCCTATTTCACATCCTATGGGAGGATAACAAGGCCATATTTTAAACTAACTCTACTTTCTGAAAAGATTTCATTCAGAGAGCCTGCATGAAAAAGAGAGATCTTCAGAAAAATATAGTTCTTGGCATAGGATAATAAGCTCGTCTTCAGAGTGTAAACTTGAATTACTTCCTATTATCATACATGGAATTTCTATTCCATCCTAGTTCTAATAAACTGAGCTACTAGAGACAAAAGATGATAGTTTTCTTTTTTCTTTCTTTCTTTTTTTTTTTTTCTTGAGAGGGAGTCTCACTTTGTCACCCTGGGTAGAGTGCCATAGCGTCACAGCTGACAGCAACCTCAAATTCTTGGGCTCATTTGGTGTTTTCTGTATTCTTTTCTGTAAATCAATTCTGTCTTATCACGGATGGGTGGGGGGGAAATAATGTAATGAAGAATAATAAAATACATGTATTAAAAAAAAAAAAAAAAGAAAATAGTAGGTTGTAGCCAGGTGTGGTGACTAGGATTACACCTGTAATCCTAGCATTCTGGGAGTCTGAGGCTGGAAGATCCCTTGAGCTCAGGAGTTCATGGCCAGCCTGAGAAAGAGTGAGACCTTGTCTCTACTAAAAATAGCAAAATTAGCCAGGCATGGTAGTGGGTGCCTGTGTTCCCAGCTACTGAGCTAGGCTGATGCGATGGCACTACAGCCTGGGCAACAGAGTGAGATCCTGACTGAAAAAAAAAAAAAAAAAAAGAAAAGAAAAGAACAAAAGAAACAATAAGCTTCTGATATATTTCCATTTGAACAATGTATAAAAACATGCAAAACTACAAAATATATTGTTTAGCAAAACAAACTTGGTTAATGTAAATAAAAA
>CAUYRH010161262.1:0-42520 GCA_963574655.1 Perodicticus potto
AGGGCACACTCACACATTCATTTCGCCCGTGAATGGGGGCGGCAAATCCCTACTTATTGTTATCCATCTCAGTCAGTCTCCAAGCACTTACGTGCACATAATTTCAACCCATTTCTTAACCTGGGCAGCCTCAATTTAACCACTCGAGCTGCCATGTAGTCATAGGAGGCAAACCAATACTCCCATAGGCCCTGTGAAGGGAGGTCCAACTCCACCCTCAGAGTTCTCTCAGTCACACCACATCCACACACTCTCACACACCTCTCAACAGACCTGGTTGGACTTTCACTGCAGCACATTCAGTCTTAAAAGTCATGGGCTACATGGAGTTCCCAAGGGGGCAGTTCTCTGAGGTGTGACCCGTCCGCTGGCTAGTCAGAGCCATGGGCACACAGGTGTAAGCCAGTCCACAAGTCAGTTAATACTGCAAACCATACACGTGGTACACTTAATCAGTATGTAAATGTGAGAGATTGAAATTGAACGAAGGAAACCTTCAACATCAAGAGGAAGGGGACAGGAAAAGGAGTGAAAGAGTAGTTCAAGGAGAGTGATGAGGATGAGAGTGTCCTGGACTGATCCCACGGTCATCATGGCTTACAAGAAAGAGTCCTGGATTTGGGGAAAGTCCTGGATTTGAGCAGGGCCTTTAGTGGCAGATGCTGGGTGCTGATCACAGGTAACAGCAAGAGACAGCTGCATCCAGCTGGTGAAGTCCTGCTCTTGTTATGGCCCTTGTGTCCTGGGGTGAGGACTGACAGGAGAGGCTATACCTTTATCTGGTTGGCTGCAGGCTTGTCACTTAGGTGAGCTTCTGGTCCCTGCTGGCGTGACAGCTTTTAACATGTAAGATGGAGTCTTCTAAGATGGAGCTGTGTTGTCAAGGGCACTCTACACAGCCATTTGCTGAAGCACCCAGAACGTTCTCCTTTTCCTGCTGGGAGGAGAGGTCAGAAGTCCTGTCATGGTGGAGGAAACGTGGGTAAGAATGTAACTAGAGCAGGGAGAAGTGGGGGTCAGACCCACATTGAGTACATGGGATACTTGATTTTACATTCTTCGATACTTTACTTAGGAGAATGTTCTCCGAATCTTTCGAGGTAAATATGAAAGATGCAGAGTTTCCATCCTTTTTTGTGGCTGAATAGTGATCCTTGGTGTGCATGCACCACAGTTTATTACTCATTCTGGGGGGATGGCTACTTGGGTTGTTCCTGTATCTTTGTGATTGTGAATTGAGCTGCTATAAACATTCCAGTGCAAATGTCCTTGTGGTAAAATGACTTTTTTTCTTTTGGAGAGATAGCTAGTGATGAACTGCTGATCTCATAGCACCAGTGTTACTCAAGTGATTATGGAAGGTGGTATTATGCACTTTCAAAGGTGAAAGCCCTGGACAGTGTGTGGTGGTTATGAGCCAGATTAGCCCTCAGGCTCGACCTGGGAATTCCTTTCTTGAGACCTGGGGCAAGTTACCACCTTCTCTGAACACTGGACTTATCTGGGAAACTGGGGAGGTAATGTTGGCATAGAGGATTTCCAGAGGGCTAGCTGACGTGGGAGTGTGCTCAGCGTAGTACTCGGGGGTGTCAGGAGGACAGGCAGGACAGGAGAACTAGTGTTATAATTCCCATGAGCTCCCAGAGCTGGCAGTTAGTGCTTTGACCCGACCATGCCATCCCTGGTGTTTCTCACACTACACAGCCCTGCCTCTTACCCCGTCTTGGGCTGCGTGCTGTAAGTCACCACAGACTCCCGTGAGCACCTGCTTCGTGAACTCTGAGGGCTGCACAGCAGTGGAGAAGTGTCTTGGCAGCGCTCCACAGCAAGAGAGGAACAAAGTTCTCAGGGGCACCAGCCTGCAGCTCTTCTGGAGCCCTCCAGTCCTCCCTCACTGGTTTTAAGCCGTAAATTCTGATTTATAGAAATAGTGCAAGATATTCCTAGAAAACCTATTAAGAAAATCCGTAACAAAGATAAACCAAATCAATAAAGCAACACGAGGGGAATTATATTAATATTAAATAACTGGACATTTATTTCCATATTGAATAAGTTGGCAAAATGATTCAGCTTTTACTGTAGCTGCTGCCTCACTTCTCTTTCCTTTAATACAAGAGAGACTCGGTTGATATGCCGAGTGAGTAACTGGAATAACGACACACATCTGAAGGGCTTGTCGCCCCTCAAAAGAGATGGAAAACTGCACCGCACGCCCACTGGTAGATCTATTTCCTGCACCTCTGTTTTCTTCTGGTTTTTGCCCAAGTAATGATCTGACTGAAGCATCCACATTGTTTAACTTTCTATTTCCAAGGCAGTAAAGCACACCAATACCCCCTTTCTTAAACCCAGAGGAAAACCAATGCCTGCCCCAAAGCTAACGTGTGGAATGAACGCCCCTGTGTCTTGATCTGCCACATCTAAGCACCTCTGTGTGGGGGCACAGAAGACAGAAGACGCAGAGACGCAGCATGACTGGGCACCCGCTGTGCCTGATCTTGCCAGAAAGACTTGTGCCACCAACCTTGCTTCACCAGCTAAGGTTCCAGGAAAACCCAAGACTCTGCGTGTACAGATGCTGATTGTTACTACTGAGTGGCTATGAAATGCCCGTCAAGGGCACTCACTCTCCAGGGATGCGTCTGGAAATGTGCAGAGACGGTTCATGATTCAACTGCTACCAGGTCCATTGCCACCTGAGGAAGTATATTCAAAGCCATTTTAACTTCTTAGCACTTCAGTAGTCATCTGTTTGCGTCCAGAATCAGCATTACTTTTAGTAATGGCATTTTTACCCAGAGACTCCTAAATGAGACTCATTGGAGCTCATTCCTAAACCAAACGTTCAGACACCGATGGCCTGTGCTCTGTTTACAGATGATGTCATTTATGGGGGCTAAATTTAGCAGCGGGGCAGCATGCACTTGGTGACTGCTCTCTGAGATAATTCGTAGTTGGAGAGCAGCAACCAAATTATTTTCTATTCCAGAGGTAGTTTATATTTATTTATTTGTGAGAAAAGGGATGCACAGAGTAGCCAGCTATTTAAATGCCATCTCTTGGACAAAGTGAGCAAGGTGTGTTTTCCCTGAGTCTCAAGGAGCTGGTGGGTCCTGCACCGCTGATCTGTGAGCCACACATCAGGGCTGAGGGATGATTGATTGTATCACTGCTTTCTGCTTAAACCCAGGAGTTTATAGTTCAGTCTCTTTGTTCTCTCCTTGCAAGGGAAATTTTATTATAAAGGATGGTTTGTGTACTTGTCCTAAATCCTTTTTGGTTCTTCTTGGTTTATGACCAAAGTGCTTCACTGTAGATTTCCTCCCCAGTACTGACTCTTTGTCATTTATCATGCTGACAGTTTAATAGAATTGCAGGCCTGGCAGATGGTGCAGGGATATCCTTTCCCACACAGTGCTAAGGAGCTTTAACCCTATCAGGGAGTCCCTGGACACACTATTGCAAGAAATGGTGCTAACAACCCTGAAGTGACAAAGAAAGTAACAGTGTCCATGAAACAGTAACAGTGTCCGGAAAGAGAGTAACAGTGTCCATGGGTCAACTTCCCAGGTGTCATGTTCAGTGCTTCTGCTGAGCTTTATGACAAGGGGCTCCTCAGGGTCCCCTAGGAGTTTCACGAAGAGGCTATGGTGGTGCCTTTAGTTAAATTAATGTTATAAAGTCCAGAACAGGGAATGAAGTGAATTTTCTGTAAATAACTCTGATCTTCCAGATAATGGTAAGAAGTATGGGGGGTTTAGCAAGGCAGAATGAATGTGGGAAAAGCTTACAGTCTAATCACTTAAAAAACTAAAGTTACCATTTACTGAAAATTTAGTGTATTCCAGATAGGGACCTAAGTGCTTTAAATACATTCTTTAACTTAATCCACTTGTCGCCCTTTTTAGGCAATGACAAGAATCATGAAAAACATTTGCTGATTATTTGCACTCCCAGCACTGAGCTAAACACAGGCTTTATCTAGCTCACTTCTTACCAATTTTACTTTAAAATATTTCTTCAGCATCTATTCACTCTTGCCAATCTCTCCTGCCACAACCCTAGGCCAGTCCATCAAAAATATTTTAAAACTTTTTTGACATAAAATAAAGAATTTACAGAAAGGATCACAGTGCAATAAGGAGCCCACATGTTAAGTGCTTGTATGTATACGGGTCTGTGTGCACTTCCCAAATCAAGACAGGGAATGTTCCCAGCATTCTAGAGGGTTTCCCCGTATCCCCTCCCAGCCGTTGCTCAGCTTTGCCTGTTCTCGAGCTGAGCATAAACGGAATCCTATGTGTGTTTCGTTTCTGGGGTCTGACTTCATAACATGATGCAACTCATCCGTGTTCTTGCCTAGATCACTAATTTTTCTTTTTCACTGTTGTACAGTTTTTTCACTACCTGAATCTACAACAATAATCTATCAATCCATAATTATTTCTTGTCTAAAGTACTGATTAGCTGCTTCACTGGTCTGCTGGCACCTCGTCTCATCTTCTGATTGTTCCCCCACTTCGTTGCGGGAGGATTTTCTCTGTTCTGAGGGGGTGCATGCTGGGTCTGACGAGCCCTGGTGTTCTGACCAGTCTGGGCTCCATTTGGGGATAAAGAGAGTCCAATTTAACAATTTTAATTAAATACACATTTATTGTGCATCTAAGGCCTGGCTCCCGCGTTTTGAGAGTGAATAGGAAGCTCACAGGAAGACACCTGTGTACATCCACCAGCTCCTCTGTGTGATGGGCTCTGCTCTGCAGGTACAGGCATCACAAGAGCATGAAGCTCTCCCCAGGATTCCCCTCTCTGGCTTTGAGGCTGCGTTCAGTGAGAAGCCTTCAAATTACCGATTGCCTTCCAAGGTACCTGGATATCTGAACCGGGGCCTCAGTAGGAGGCAGAAGCGGGTCAGTCAAGAACACCCTTGTTAGAACAGTGCACTGGCTTCTGGGATCACAAATTGGAGTGTCCCTTGCTTGGCCGGTAGGAGTCCACCCTTGTGAACTCAGCCAATTCCGTACGCCAGGCAGGAGTGAGCTGAGACACAGAAATGGGGAGAGCCAGATCCTGAACACTGTCACCCCACTGAGACTGCACTGCCAGGTGGCATCATTTGGGTACCCAGCTAGCCTCCCTTTCTGTCATCTGCAGCTCTGTAGCTTCCAACTGTGTTCAGCACATTGCACAAATTAGGCACTCAGTGCATACTTACAGCTGCACCTGGCAGTGAAGTATTTGAAAAGGCTCATCTGCCCACTTAGAATAGATAGTGAAGAGAGTATAATTCTTGGGCTCCTTAAATTTTATCAGGAGACATTTTTTCTTTAATTGATGCTGCCAGGTGAGTCTATCTATCCCTGAAACTCTCAAATAGTCTTTTATTTGCCAATGCAAAGTTGCGAAGCTGTACATGTTCTACATAGCATTCTGTTATTGTTTTTCCCTGTTTTTGCTTCACTTAATGTTATTTTATATAACTAGGCACTAATGGAAGCCAAATGTCTCTCTTTTAAATCTTATCCTGTTTATGGATATAGCTTGTGAAGTCATTTCTTCAATCATTGGGCACTTGAGTTTTCACCCTTTTGCTATTTAAATAGTACTTCAAAAGGACTATTTGTACAATTGTTTTCTTTCTTTTTGAACGTGAAATTATTCATTTCAAAGACATAAATTGTTTTTTTTTTTTTTTTTGAGACAGAGCCTCAAGCTATCACCGTGGATAGAGTGCTGTGGCATTACAGCTCACAGCAACCTCCAATTCTTGGGCTCAAGCGAGTCTCCTGCCTCCCCCTCCCAAGTAGCTGGGACTACGGGAGCCCGCCAAACCCCCCGGCCATTTTTTGGTTGCAGCCGTCATTGTTGTTTGGCGGGCCCGGGCTGGATTCGAACCCGCCAGCTCAGGTGTATGTGGCTGGTGCCTTTGCCGCATGAGCCACAGGCGCCAAGCCACATAAATTGTTTTAAGGCTCTTTTTACTCAATTTTATACTGCTTGCTATAATATCATTATACAGTACCTTGAATAAGACTTATGTAAATGTGTATACTAATGCTACACATAGGGTTTTATGTTTTGAATAAGACTTATGTAAATGTGTATACTAATGCTACACATAGGCTTTTATGTTTTTAAAATTTATTTTATCTTATTTAATAGAAGTATGTTTGCATAACAGACTTGAAAGGGTTCATCTCTACCCATTATCTCTTGTGAGTTGGCTAATGTAACTTCGGCAAATTAATGCAGGGACATGTTCTAATGGTATTGAAGGTTGTAGGTATATGATATAGTTAGTGTTGAGTTATCTGAATTTAAAATTAAACCAGAATACTTTTGAATTTTAATAAAAAATAAAAATCATCCTAGTATTATTTTGGGTTGGGAACGGGTTTGAACTGTAATATACTTAAAGTCAAATTCACTCAGCACCTACTTTAAGGGGCCGGTTTGTTTTATTGTTATGAAGAAGAGGATCTCATTAAACCAAAAACTCCATCTATCTCTTTAATGAGCAGAGAGTAACAGGGCACTTAAAAAGCAAAGCCTTAAAGCCTTAACACTGCCCTCTCTTGCAGGTGTGGTAGGTAATGTCCTGTGGTCCAGAGAGGAGCACACCTGGGCATGTTGGCTGAGAACAACACAGCCTCATCCTTTCAGAAGGGCAAAGCTACTGAGAGCTGAGGCCTTTAATGAGTGCAGCAGATAGCCATGAATGATGAGGCAGGAGTTTGGATGCAGAGGGCTTGAATTGAGTTCCCCACAAGCTGTCTGCTGGTTTGGCAGAGGTCATGTTTCTGAAATAAATGTGCCTTATTGGGGGGCAACCTGGTGTGTTGGTAGAGAGCATGGGCTCGGTAGGTGGGCAGAACTGGATTTGAATCCTTTTTTCAGTTATTAGTTATGTGGCCTTGGAGAAGATTCTTAGTCATTCTTCAACAACACAAAAAATGGGAACCAAGTCTACCTCAAAGAATAATTCCTAAGTTAAAATGAGGTAATGTGTGTGTCTAACTCCTGACAAATGGCACTCACTTCCCGTTAGCTGCTGTCATTCTTCCATGGGTGACAACATGATTCATGAAGACAGTGAGGATTTGCCAAGGGACAGTGGGGATGGGGGGGTTGCTGCTTCTATATCCTGCCAAGGTGGCTTCAAGAGAGGACAAAAACCTTGGTTTCCCCTCTGTGGTCCTTCCGCAGAGCTTCCAGAAATTTTCCATAAGCAGGTGGCAGAGATCTAAGCTGGGATTCCCAAATGATAAAAATAATTTAGAGCCATAACTTTTTTGCTATCTTCAAAAATGTCCAGTTCTAGCCTTTGAGTGTCTTGCTCTCTTTTAAGCAGGAAGTAGGGAAATATAAACTAAATATAACCTATAATAAAAATCTACTCACAGATTTTTTTTTTTACAAGTCAAAATTTAGAAGGCTATATTTGTTCGCATAGGTTTGTAGGCTGCTACATCCTGAGCAGAGTGCATAGGGAGAACTTTTTGTTATTTATGGGAAAGGAAGGTGACCTGGAGTTCCTGGCTACTGGGGATGGCGTTCACTGGGAGATCAGGACAGTTTCATGACTTTCCTGAAAAATATCGATATTGGATACAACCTCTAATATCAAGGAGCTAATCCAGGTCATTTTGTTTCTCAGATGCCAAGTTAATAACTGTAATCTGTGCCCATCCCCAGCTTGAGGGATTGATTGGGTTTTGACGACCATAACAGGTCTTGTAAACTTTGAATGAATTGTTCTATAACATCTGCCAGGAGGGTTTCTCTCCTGTCAAGTGGTTCTGGGAGCTGTGGATGAAAGAGTGAAATTATTCCTGGCACGCCTCTTCGCTGCCTGCAGTGTGCTAATGGACTTGGTTGACAGGAAGCCACACCCTTGCACACCGACTCCAGCTGTGCGGCCAGACTGTCACTCCTAGAGTCCTTTGGGAGATGGTGTGGAAAGGATATTGAGGACACACATTCTTGTGAGACTGAAAGTGTCATCTGGATAATGTGTCCAGACAGTGTTCTTTCTAAAAATGAGAAGTCCAGTGTACACGCTCACTCTCAGATCCTCCCTACAATATGGCATATGCAATTGCGATGAGCTGTTCAAGCTATGTTTCCCCAACCTCTTTTCTCATTGATTAGAAGTGAGGACAAGAAGGAGGATGCACTTGGCCAAGGACATGAAAAACATCCCAAATTAACTTTACCTGAAAATCTTACAACATTCTTGAGTCCTAAATGAACACATAGACCTTTGAAAGATGATTCCCATACTCCTATTCTTCTTTTTTAAAACTCTAAGAATTCTTTAGAAAACTCTGGTAATTATTTACCTTTACTATGATATGTATAAGAAATCATAAATCCATAGATCTTTTATAGTCTAAGAACTATAGACCTGGAAAGAGTCTTAAGCAGTCAAATTTCTGTACTTATGCTATTCTTTCTAAGCTGAGTTTGCCACATTTGTGAATGAAAACTCTGTGAGGGCTGGTGATTCATCTAGGTCTCTGCAGTGTCATAACTATATAAAACATGCCAGGCACATAGGAAATGTTTAGATATTTCATTGAAGGAATTAATAAGCACTTATTATTTTTAAGACGTCTTAGTGAGGTAAGGTAACTTCAGTTTTGCCATATGACCTAGTGAATTTTTAAAAACTTCTTTGGTCCTTACGGGAGCCATTGGGGATGTAGTCCCTGAAATTCTTCACCTCACCAAAGAAATGCACAATCTGGAAACACTGAGGACTCGTGATTTGGTCTGTCCCTCTGACTTTGGTCAGGGTAATTGTCCTTTGCTTGCCTTCACCTTAAGCAGGAGAGGAGATGCTCTGTCTTCCCCTGAAGCCTGTTCCAACTGATACTCTTTTCCTCTGTGTCTAATTTAACACTGCCCCTGCTGCAAAGATCTTGCTTATTTTCATTTGCTCCTGAGTGCAGAAGAAAGATGAGTTTGTCAATATATTTTACATTCATATCCTCCATTTTCTATTCTAACATCAATCCACAGCATCTGCAGACTCTCAGTTATAGGCCCAGCACTCTGCTTTCCCACAGTTTCATGCCTGATTTATAAAGCTTTTGAAAACGTTTTTCATTTTTTCCCCAAATCTTCTCCATTTTCTTCACAGCTTGCTTAAAATATGAATCCATAAAACTGGCCTCCAATGGCACGTGCGTTGGGAAAAGACAGGTTGTTCTTTTCAGAGGAGCCTAGTTTCCCTTTTATTCACATCCAGAAAAGGGGATATTGACAGAGGAAACCCCTTTGCAGATGTGGCTGGGGGGGAGGAGTTCACACCCACAGAGAAAGGGTAAGAAGCCTGACGTCTTCCAAAATGTCTCCACCGAGATAGAATTTTTCTGCCATAGAAAATCAAACTTTTGAAATATTGGAAGTGTTCCTGCTTTGTTTGGTTCTGTAAGGGAGTTATTGCTGCAATTATGTTGTGTAACAAAGCATTCCCGAGCTCAGAAGCTTACTAAATAGACACTTGCTCTCAGCACCCCTGGGATGGCTGGCCCACCTGCAGTTCGGCTGATTCAGCGGATCTTGGGTGGCTTCGACAGGGCAGCTTCGCTTTAGGCTATTGGTCACCTGAGCTCGTGTGTCTCCAGGATGTCGGTGGGTCTGAATCTACTCCATATGCTCTTTCATCCTCCTGGGACGCAAAGCATGTTGTTCTCATGAATAAGGGCAGAAGGGCAAGAGGCAAGCTCGGTGATGGCCTCTGTTCGCAGCTGCTAATATTCTTTTGGTTAAAGCAAGTCACACTTCCAAGTCCATATCACTGGGGGCAAAGAAGGATATTAAACTCACAGTGAGATGAGGCAGGGGGTAAATATTTGCTGAACAGCGACATAAATTACTATCCCTGAGAACTCTCCGCAGGCTCAGGACTTTTGTCTGTTTGGCTCAGCACTGCATCCCTGGGGTCTGACACCTGCTGTAGCTCAGTGAACATTTGTGAAATGAATGAATGAATGAATGAATGAGGAAGGTAATAATAATATAGACCCAACAACAGCAGACTAAGAACAGTGTTAATGGCCAGGGTAAGATGTTCTTGGTAACAAAGGCATTCATTTTAATAGAAGATACTTAAAAATTTATAACACAACTTGTATTGAGGTATTGACATGTGATATATGCAAGAATATATTCACATGTCTATATTCACATGTCTTTTGTAATTGTTCTACTGACGTGTCCTCATCAGCACACTCCAAGTGGTATCACTGGGGCCAAAAGGCCTCCTCCAATGGGTGACCTGCGGGTGTCCTGTGACCTGCAGTAGTGGCAGAGCCGGCCTTGCAGTGAGCTGTTCGGCCCTGGATCTGCCTCTCCCCACCAGATCACGGCTTTTGCTGATCATGAATCACCAGGTGGTGATCGCTGCAGGCCGACTTCCTGTGTGCTGTGGCCCTGAACAGATGAGCCACAGGGCCTGAAGCTGTGAGGCAGGGAGCACCACAAGTGTTTGCTCTGCATCCCGTTACTTGCCCTGCTGTGTACCCCATTAGCTGCCCTGTTGCCCAACCCTGGCAGGTCCTGGCACTGGCTTAGGAAGGTGAGCCTGAGCAGCTGCTGTATCACGGGGCAGCGTTAATGCTCTTTCCTGGTTACCGTGTTAACAGCTGTTTCTGGAGGTCACTGATGAATTGCCCCGGGAAACGCAATAGTTTATCTAGGGCAGATTTAAAACCAGTGGCTAAACAAGTGGTAGGACCATCTTCAGTATGGACTAGATTGAAATGCAAGGAAGAAAAAAAGCAGGGTGATTATGTGAAACACCTCAACGAAATGTAAGTCGGGGCAGGTAATTTGTCTGCCGTGGTTGCCATTGTCGTCCCAGGGACCAGCATCAAGGCCGGCTCACAGCATCTATCAGCTAGTATTCTTTGGCTGTATGAAGGAAAAAACATATGCATTCTCCTGTCTATATTTGGCTTTAAAAATAGATTTTTTAATATGCTATAATATAGGTGTTTTCAAATTAGTGATACTTTAAAATTAGGTTATTTTGATGCAGTAAGTTCTAAGTTCAGAGCAGGGACTGTCACCTATGAGCACTATCTAGTATTTGGTAATGTTAAATGACTTCCCTGGTTTCCCCCCCAATTTGGAACCAAGTGCACATAGTCTAACTTCTTTATCAGGGCTCCAGGTTTCCCAGCGTTCCATCTTAATAAGTCACACCACTTGAAGAGACGACAGTGATGGTGGCAGCAGTAATATAATGGTGAAATCTGGTGTTTATTGAGCATTTATTATGCACCAGACATTCTGCTAAGTGTTTTATGCTCATTATTTCATTTAATTCTTAAAACAAAGGTATAAAGTGCAGCATATTACTATTATTACCTCTTTGTAAAGAAACTCCCAACTCTCAGACAGTAGAAGAGGAAACTAGGTTTCCTGATCCCAGGGTGTGTGTCTTTTACTACTACGCTCCCTAGTGGGAGGGGACTGCAGGACACAAGGCCTCCTCACTGCCCTGTAGAAGGCAGCAGGTGTCCAGCGCCAGTGTGTCCTTCCCCTTCCTGTCTTATGATCTGTGGCCTGGATGTGTTTCTCAGTAGTTTGGTTTGACTCCAGGAAGAACAAATCTCCTTTCCCCTATAGTGTTTCTTGGCTTGGACTCTGCCTTGAGTAAGTAAGTGTAAAGAGAGATGTAATAACATTTGCAGCAGAGTTAATGAGGCCGAGTAGGTCTCCTCCAGTGGAGAATTCCACGGGAGAAATTTTAGGGATTTAATGGAGACGCCAGACCCTACGGTGTCTCTCTGGTCCGGGGAATTGGCACCATCGGCATCTCCACGGGCAGTGAAGATGCCTGCTATAGTTCACTGCAGGAAAATTACCTTGCAGAAACTGGTGTGTGTGTTGCTGTCGGTTGACACCCAAGAAGCAGAAAACCGCAAACTTTGCAGAGTTCATGACGTTGTGTCTCTCTGGGGACGGTGGCCTGCTGCAGCTCCGTCTTGAGAACAATGCCCAGGAGAGCCCGCAGGCTGTGGGAGCTTCGCCAACCCTTATCTTGCCTCTGCCACCTTCCTAGATGGACCTGGTTGCCGGGGCTCTGACAGCAGTAGAGAAAAGGGACCCAAGCCTGCAACCCTCTGATGCTGTGTAACTCCTCACTAAGATAATGATGCTCATCCTTCAAAGTGACATCCCGGAGTCATGTTTGTCACTCACAGCGAGGCTGCTCTGTCAGAGGGCACGAGAGGCTCTGTTTCTCGGTTTTAGTCTTGGCAGGCGCCCGAGTCCCAACGCAGTGGAGCAGCACCCATTTATCAGGTTCAGTGCGACGGCGCAGAGGACAGTCTGCATTAGCTGTGAGCAGCTGACTGGGCAATGACACTGCTGTATAAAGCAGAAGAAAACACCCTGGGCTCAGGGGGCTCGCGGGGAGCCCGAGAGTCTGCCTTCCTCATCCCTCCAGGGTCGCCTTCTGCTACTGCGCTTGGACAGGGCGGCAGGCCCCCCGGTGGCCGCCTGGCTCTCGGCATCTCTCAGCCCGGCCTGAGTCTCTGAGCCGCCGTCCGCACACGCCTGCTCTGCCCCTCAGTGGAATCAACATTTCCTTCACTCCCCTATCCTTAAACGTCCCACAGATTCCCTGCCCAAAGGCTGACTTTTAGCAATGGTTGTGGGCAACAGAGGGACGGGATACAGCATGGAACAGAGTAACAGGGAATGGAAAGGTGGAGCGGTGCCCTTCCCAAGGGTCTCGACCATCAGCCCGTGGAGTAGTCCTCCAGCTTCCCGCCTTGTTAGGACTGCTCTCTCTCCCTCTCGCACCTCCCAGATGGACCTGCCATGCCCAGTGTACTCTTTCTTTACCAGGCCTGGTCCATTTGGAGTCAGCCTCTCACATCTGCTTCCCCGCTGCATACTGGCCCCCGGCCCTGCTCCCCTGCTGAGAGGCCCGGCCTTGTGTGGGCCCCACCTGCTGTCCTGAGGGCCAGTGGCCAGCTGGAACTTTGAAGGCACATTTTCTCCCCTCAGGACAATTAAGTCTCATTCTTCAGGTAAACTCCTTTATCCTTTGGCCTCTGTGCTCCCTGCTGTTGAAAAGAAGCCCCTAGGAATAAAATTTTATCCCATATCTCTGACTTACAGTAAGATGTTGACTTTTTTCCTACCCAGGTTTAGGATAGGGCAGGGCTTGTTTAGGATGTTACCCACTCCAGCTAACTCAGGCCAGCAGCCCGAGTGTGCTGGGCAGCAGATTCTCCCCCCAATGAGGCTCTGGGTGAGAGAACTCAGCCCTCCGACAACGTGGTTGTGGCCTTAGAGACCTAAACAGAAGACTCTGCTAAAATGAGCCTGAATCCCTGACCCACGGAAACTGCAAGGTAATAAGTACGCACTGTTTGAAGCCATTTGTTACGTGGCAGTAGATCACTGGTACAGGCACCTGCCACATGGAGTGACATGAGACAAACGTGCAAAGGTCTCAGGACAGTCCCTGGCACTCAGCGAGCACATGGCAGGTGGCAGCTGCTGCCACAGTCAGCGATTTGTACATTTCCTCTCACAGTCAACCTACTCACTGGGTGTTCGCCATGTGCCTACACGATCTCTTTTTTTCTTACAGCTTAGCGGGAAAGTAATTTCTTACATGTATTTATCAAATGTGTTCTGAAGAAAACTCTGGCAGGCTATGGGAGGACATATATGGGTCCGAATAGTGGCTTGGGGTCAGGGAAGGATTCACCCATGAAGAGATGGTTACACATCTGTATGAAGACTGCCTAGGAATTAAGGGGATAAACAGTGGGGGAAGAAGCCAAAAAATCCCTGTCACAGGAGACCTGCCAGCCCATCTGGAGAGTCACCTGGCAGTTCTCACTTTAAATGGGTAAGAAGTTAGTTGGTCCCAGGTTGAAGATAGTATTTCTCTCTATTTGGTGATTCATTGATGCCAAAGTAGCCCACTGTATTTTAAAATCTAACATTTTAAAAACCAAGTTGCTTTGAAGTTATATCACCTGGACGATTAATTTTTGTACATTAAGTAAAACAGTAAAACATTATTTAAAGTGTCAATATGTGTAAATGAGCTCAGAATGCGTCTAGGAGGATGCTGACAGGCCCGTCCAGAGGTCTCGCTGGGTGGTATTACCTTGGTGTTCCCCTGTGCTTCAGAGATGGAGTCCCAACTTTTCAGGTGTAGAAACTTGAATTTGTTGGCATGTCAACAGCAAAGCAGGCTCCTTGAAGAGGAACTCACATTTCACGCTACACACCACCCTGCTGAATAACCTGGGCTACCAAAGGCTCATTTATCACGGGGAACACGGCTGAACCGAATGCACAAGTTGGCATGACCTGTGTGCTCTCAGCCTACATGAAGATCCACAGAGAAGGGGCGGCACCTGTGGCTCATCAAGTAGGGTGCCAGCCCCATATACCGAAGGTGACGGGTTCAAACCCGGCCTCGGCTGAACTGCAAAAAACAGAAAAATAGCCAGGCATTGTGGTGGGAGCCCGTAGTCCCCAGCTAGTCGGGAGGCTGAGGCAAGAGAATCGCCTAAGCCCAGGAGTTGGAGGTTGCTGTGAGCTGTGTGACGCCACGGCACTCTACCCAGGGCGATAAACTGAGACTCTGTCTCTACAAAAAAAAAAAAAAAAGATCCACAGAGGAAGTCAAAATACCACACGAGCAGGTTCAGAGCAAAGAAAAGGGTCTGCCATGAAATGCAGGACAGCCCAAAGCTATGAGCAAATGCCGTCTCTACTGGGATCTGTCCAGAGCCTGCTTGGAATTCACAGATATTTTTTCCCCCTTGAACCTGTTCGTGCCATTAATTAATCAGTTATCTACACTTTAATGTTCTGACCTGAGAAATGATTCGCATTTGAAGTGCCTTTTGCACGTATCTGAACTTCTGAGGAGTTGATTTTCCCCGAAATTTTAGGCTCTCCCACCCTCTCTGTGGACGCCTCCTTCCAATACCTCTCTCTTCCAGGACTTTGTTGTGAAACCAAAGTTACAAGCAACACACATCTTTTCAAATAAGTGAAGTGTCTCACATACATATGTAATAAGGGGCGTGGTACTGATATACTAGAATCCTGTCGTGCCTCTTGTATGACTGAGAAACTTAACTCCACTTATTAAACTGAGCATCATAATAACGTTTATCTGAAAGGGTCATTGCAAGGATTAAACAAGGAAAACAAGCCCAGTGTGTAGAATGGCTGCTAAATAATCATTCCCTTCCCTTTAATAAAATTCTGACATTTATTGCAGTAATGGGGTTGCAAATTTTACTTACAATGCAACTCAGATATGTAGAAGAAAATATTCTTTATTTCGTCTATAAGCAATCTGGTTTCCTTCTTGAGCCCCTACCATATGGATTTAGAGTTTATAAAACATTTACTTGGCCCAGTCTGGTTTAAAGCTTAATAAAACAAGTAATTTAAATAGTCCTGATAGGTCCCGTTGAATCTTCAGCACTAATTACTCACCTCCCTTATTTCCATGCCTCCTCCCAGTTTCTCACTCAGATGGCATCTGGGTGTGTGCGGGAGGAGCCTGGCTTGGGACCTCCTTGACAGAGGGAAGGCGCGGGGTTCTCCTGGCTCTTACCGCGTCTCTGGCCACCTTCAGGCTCCCACGTACCCTCCATCCAACCGGGGCTGAGAAGTCCTCCCGCAGCCACTGCTGAGCCAGCTCTGATCTCAGCTCCCTCCTGGAGCCAGCCCCCAGCCCCTTGGAGAGATCATAGGAACTGCAGAGTCCTTTCCAACCATGTAAGAAGGAGCCCCTCCAAGGACGCTCAGCATCACAGCCATCATCTGCTGATGACACTGTGCCTCCAAGGATGCTCAGCATCACAGCTATCGTCTGCTGATGACACTGAGCCTCCCCTTCGGAGTATCTATAGCTGCCATCCAGATGGGGCAGGGCAGCTGCTCCAAGAGCTTTTTCAGATACTAAATCAAGATCAGGGAGAAGTCTCTCTGCCTCCTACCTGCTACCTGATTCCTGCCTGTCAGGAGGACCAGACAGCCCCATCCTGCTTTGCAATCCCACAGGTCTCTCCCTCATTCTCACTGGGCCCCAGGATGGAAGTGGGCTTTCCTTTTACTTTGCAGACATCACAGCCACTCTTTATGAAGACCAAGACACTGCAGGCAGAGAGGCCGTCTTGGCTACACTTGGGAAAAGTGCCACAATCTAGATTCATCATGCCTAGGTTTGTTGTTTTGTTTTTAAGACAGTGTAATTAAGAAAATCCTCTCTCTCCAGAAATCATGCTTTTCCCACTCATTTTCTTAAGTGTCAAGTTTCTACCCTCTTTTGCCCTTGGGTGGTCAGCATGTAGGATTGAATCAGAGGCGAAAGGTTGTAATAAAGGATGATTTTAAGGATCGAATTATTGGCCAAACTCGCCTCCCCTGCAGCCATGCTTCCTGCCGCGTGGCACTATAGTACTGCAGTTCGGAGAGCCTGGGTGTTTTTCCCCCATCTTTTGACTTTGGAACTGTCGGTGACTTGATTTGGCTAGTAGGATGACATGAGCTGGAGCCTGTGCTATGGGGCACAACTCCCAGCCCCTCTGCTCTTGGAGAAGGAGTAGGAGATGGAAACAGCAGCAGGGCACCACTCATCAGGAAGAATTAGACACGCTGCTCACCCAGGCCTGAAGCTTGAAGCAGAGTCCAGCATGGATGAGGCAGCCCCCAGCTGACCACAGTGTGAGAGAAGTAAGTGCTTGTCACGTGTCTGGGAGATTCATTTGTCACACAACATTGTTGTGGCAAGAGCCAGCTGATGGAAGATGGAAGTGGGTCTACCTCCGTGCAGCCACGTGCAGAATATCCTTGCCAGGTGATGACGACTCCCCGTGGTGCTCACCCTTCAGTAGGCTGGTCATGCCAAATTTATACTCTCAGGACCAAGTTAATCTTAAAATACCATGGTCATCAGAGCACTCGACCTCTAGAAATGAAGTACTGTTATTATTTTAGTATTTTTAACCTTTAGAAGTGGGAAAGACTTAATTTAGGTGAGAAAAGATGGATTGGAGTCTAAACCTGAGACAGGGAAAGAAGCCAACTTTTAACTGTATTATCAGCTATGCAATTTGAAGAGATACCAGTTTAGATATAAGTTTTAATAAGCTCTCTCACCCTGTGGAATTTTGATTTAATTTTCCTAGGGTGGGACCTCACCGTTGGTCTTTGTTAAATCTTCTCTGGGGAGTCTAAAGCGCAGCCAGGTGGGTTTGTGTGAACCGCAGCGTCTTCCTCCCTAGATACCACTGAAACACCCACACAGCTTCATTGCAGCTGTTTAGCTTTTAGTCTTTGTAGACGCATCTGTTTTCTACTGAATAACCCTTTCTACATTTTTGTACAGTAGTTGCTTGTCTGTGTTATTTACAAGCTCTAACTAATTTTAAACTTGAAAATCACAAATGCCAGGAAAGAAGAAACTTCTCCAGCTAACAGATCAGGTGACAGAGTTAATAATAGTATCGGATAAAAATAAATTCCAAATTATAGCCCCTGGTTCCCTTATTATTTAAGCAGCTTTTCTAAATTTGGCAACCACCACCACGCTTCTTTGGCCTTTGATAATATTGACAGCTCCTAAATACTTTTATATGGAAGCGTCAACCACAACTCTTCTCTCTGCTCCTTATTCTCAGCAATCCGATTAGACAGAGCTAAAGACAATCTGGGCCTCTGCTCTTCCTTAACAGATTCTGGGTTTCAGTCATGTATGAAATCAACCAGTAGAGCATGTTTAGTTATATGATAAAAAATAAATAAATGCAACCCCTCTCCCTTTGGTGGCTTCATCTTACAAATACCTGCTGAGCATGTGGTTAACATGTTCAAAATGGATTGGGGACTCTGGTATTTAGCTTCCTTTTCACCCAGGAGATGCTGATGCTGACCCATCTCTCCAGAGGGGAATGGTTTATGAGTTTTGTAAACGTGCGTGACAAAAACAGCAGCCACGTCTTTCCATGGTTCCCGATGTCTGGTATACAAAGAGAATCTCTCTAAAACAGAGGTGTCCAACCTGCAGCCCGCAGGCCACATGCTGACTTTGTGAGGACATTTTTTGCTTATCTGTGGTGTCGGATGTCACAAAAATATGAATGGACCTTTCTTTGCTCTCATTAGTGTTTGTGTAGTTAATGTGTGGCCCAAGACAAGCCTTATTCTTTCAATCTGCGGCAAAGAAAAAAAGTTTGGGCACCCCTGCATCTAAAACAAGTCTAAGTACCCATATTTCCCCTTGCAAATCAGAAATTCTTAAAGTTTTAAGTATTTTTTAAACTTTATCCATATTAATATGAGGGTACAATATTTAGGTTATTGTCTTCACTTCCAGGGTAAAGTTCCATTTGTAGAACAGCCCCTCACCCAGCGGGTGTGTTATACACCCTCACAATGGGCACATTAGGTGAGATCCCGCCTCACCCCCTCCCTCCTCCTGCCATAAGTCCTCCCCTTTCCCGCCTCCCACTTCCCTCTACCCTGGAACTAGACTATAATAGTGCTTTACTTTTCTTAGGAACATGTAATTGTTTATATACTGATTTCATATTAGTATGGAGTACACTGGATATTTCTCTTTCCATTCTTGTGATACTTTACTAAGAAGAATGTATTTCAACTCCATCCAGGTAAATGTAAAAGATGTAAAGTCTCCATCTTTTTTAATGATAATATTCCATGGTATACATATACCACACATTGTTGATCCATTCATGGGTTGATGGGTACTTACATTGTTTCCATGACTTGGCAATTATGAATTGAGCCACAATAAACATTCTGGTCTTTGTGGTAAAATGATTTTTGTTCTTCTGGGTAAAACCTGGTAATGGGATTGCAGGGTCAAATGGAAGGTCTACATTTAGATCTTTGAGGATTCTCCATACTTGTCTCCAAAAGGGCTGTATTAGTTTGCAGTCCCAACAGTAGTATGGAAGTGTTCCCTTCTCTCCACAGCCACTCCCGCATCTGGTGTTTTGGGACTTTGTGATGTGGGTTAACCTTGCTGGGGTTAGGTGATGTCTTAGGGTGGTTTTGATTTGCATTTCTCTGCTGATTAAAGACAATGAGCATTTTTTCATGTGTTTGTTGGCCATTCATCTGTCATCCTCGAGGAAGTTTCTGTTCAAATCACTTGCCTACTTATAAAGAGGGTTGTTTGCACTTTTTGTTTGTTTGTTTGTTTTGTGTTTTTTTTTTTTTTTGGCGGGGGCTGGGTTTGAACCCACCACCTCCGGCATATGAGGCCAGCACCCTACTCCTTTGAGCCACAGGTGCTGCCCTGCACTTTTTTTATTTTAAAGTTTTAAGATCTTATGCTGAGATGTTATTATGAATGTTTTCCCATAGCCTGCCAGAGTTTTCTTCGGAACACTTTTTATAAATCTGTGTAATAAATTATTTTCCCCCTAGACTGTAGGAAAAAAAGAGATCATGTAGAGACATGGTGAACACCCAATATAAATGGGTGTTTTGCCTGCACACAGTTGGGAACCCTGCAGCGTGCCCCTTAAAGTGAGCAGGGCCTCAGGCCTTGTTCCTCACATGGCTCCTTTTCCCCTGTGGTCAAACTGTTGCCTTTGTGGTAATACTATAACACTGTTGCATTCCTATCACATGCAAATGCCATGCAAATTGCTTTAGTCTCTTTTTTATCCTCACAACAATTCTGGGGAGTTGTGTTTTTATTCCCATTTTACAAGTGAGGAAACTGTGGGAGCTGTGAAACCCTGAGGATATTTCCAAGGTCCTATATGCTAGCATCCCCCCTCCACCCTGTCTCCCTTCCTGTTTAGTCTGTGCTAGACACAGTGTTTGGCGATGGGAATAGAAAGAGGAATATAACTCAGTCTTTGCCTTTTAGAGCTTCTCACGTGGTAGGGAAGAGAAACATGTGGATAATAAGACAACAGACTGCCACAGATGAACGAAGTAGGTGCCAGACCAACGGGACACAAAGCAGAGTGATTCTAATGCCACCAGGGGACTTAGAAAGGCTTTAATAGAGGACATGCTTGAATTGAGGCTTGAGAGCCCTTCTCCCAGCAGGGAAAGACGGTAGTGTTGGGAAGAGGCAGGGAAATAGGAATCTTCCAGGCAAAAGGAGCAGCAAAGGCTAGCAAGAACAGCTAGAAGCATCTGGTCAGCTTGGCTGAAGTGTATGGCTTGATTGGGTGACAGTGATGTCCTCAAGCCAGGGTGGAGATGACAGCAGGAAGCCATGTTGCATTTGTGGCAGTTCTTGGGGGCTTCTGGGGCTCCGGTTCGATGGCTAAGGCCTTGGAAGAGGTAGGCTAGGGGCAGAAGGATTAAACTGTGCAGCTCCGGGGAAAGGAATAAGTCACACCAGGACGCCCAGGTCTGCTGACCCTTCCTACTGTTGCACAATGGGATAAGATCCTCAGACTCAAAATACTTTCCTGAAAAGTGCAATGCTAAATACCTTGTAAAACTCCTTGGAATCTAAGATTTGGCAGCACCAACTTTAAAGTGTTTCCCACACTAAAATTATGATCATGTCCTAAGGGCATAAAATGTTGGGGCCTTCACTGCCCACATGCTCTTGTTCAGAAACGGGTCATGACTCATCTTCTGAGGCAAATCCTGGGCCTGCCTGGATGGAGATGTCACCAGTCCTGTGTTCTTCAGTGTGGGCCAAAATGCTGGTTGGTCAATCTTCATAGGACAACATCAAAAATAGCTTTAGACTTGTTGCTTGTTAAAGAAGGTAAATGGATCTTCCTTTAAGGAGTAACACAAAATATTTGGCTCCAAAGATTTGTCTGTAATTCGATTAAGGGAGCAATTAATTATGTATCTGCTCAGCACCTTCCCTGTGCTGGGCACTGTGTTAGGCACTGGGGCTACAGAGGTGAGCAGAACAGGCAGAGGAGCTGTCCTTGTGGTGCTTACAGCCTGGAGAGAGGGACAGACAAACAGAGGACTTTCTTGAAAAAGCAGCTTTCAGGTGGAGGTGTGAAGGAAAGGCCCCCGACAAAGCAGAGGGACAGGGGGAGAGTGCTCCAGATAGCTGAATAACACGTTAAAAAACCCAGAGAGGAGCGTGCACACAGCTCTTCGCACATCTTGAAATTTGTTCTGGATACTGGAATGAGGGGAACAGTTGTAGAGTTGAGGCCAAAGTCTGTGTTCAATGATTAGAGCCATTCTAAGGAGGTTGGGATTCGTGCCAGGGCCCTGTTGAGCCATTTGGTTTTTTTTTTTGGGAGAGTTTTGTTTTATGGGAGCAAGTTTTCCTTCTGCAGTTTTAGCCGGGGCTGGGCTTGAACTCGCCATATGGGTATGGTATATGGGGCCAACGCCCTACTCCTTGAGCCACAGGCACCACTTGAGAGCTTTGTTTTAGAGAACACACTTTGGCCACGGTTGGGGAATCATGAGAACAGGGCAGAATCAGTTAGAAGGCTGTGTGGTAATCCAGGCTAAATGAAGGGGCATTTGACTTTGGGGAGCAGAATTGAAAAAGGAAAGAAAGGACCTCGTGGGAACTGGCTCCAGGATTGGTGATATTTACCAGTTTCTCATTTGAAAGAATCAGTATTTATGATTTTCCTGAAGGATAGGTAGATTGCAACTCTCCAAATTTTGGTTTTAAATTAGTTAAGAATGAGAGGGTGCTGGGCAGGTGACCCACCTGCAGCCTCCGGGACACATGCAGATTATGTCAGGCCTGTTATGATTATCTGTGGTATCGGATATCACCAAAATTATGCATGGGATTTTTTTTTCCTGCTCATCAGCTTTTGTTAGTGTTTGTGTATTTAATGTGTGACCCAAGACAATGCTTCCATCATGCATGCACCAGAGAAGGCAAAACCGTGGACACCCCACTGTTAGTTTATAAAATAGTGTTTTAAAATTGTTTCGTGGAGCTCCAGGTTTTTGTATCTTCCTGGGAGTTTCTTCAGGTTATTGCTTAGAATGTTACATGGAATCTTTTTTAGGAACATGCCTGAGAAAACTTGCTCTGAGTTCATGCCAGGAATACTTTTGCCTGTCCTGATTTTGCTTTGAGCCTCTGACCAAGGAGTTCTGGAGACCACAAATTACTCTTCGCCTGTTTTCTCAGAAGCCTCAGGACAAACCACTGCTGCTCTGGCTCAGTGTGCTGGCCCTCGTGGCACTTGTCAGCCACATAGAGGCTTCATTGTCTGGTTTCTATTTTTAATTTTACTTTCTCCCCAGTTCCTTGTTGCTTATTATTATGATCTTGAAGCTCACAAGGTCTTTTCTTTATAAGCCACTTCAATTGATTTTTGGAATGAGATTGAGTATAAATAATTACAACACAAAAAGAAGAGCTTCTTGGATCATTGCACCAGAGAACAATCAGGAAGCTAACAATGGATAAACACGCACACGTACTTGCTCACGTGTGTAATTGTAAAGTAGAAATTTAGATGAAAGCTATGGAAAACCAAAGGGCTTTTCTTTACTTATTAAGCAAAAACATGCATTTTTAGTCCTCTCTCCTCTAGATAGTGACTTCAGCGTCACCAACTTCTTCCTTCTGATTTAAGCTGAATAGCAGTGTTTTGTGTTTTTGTAAGAAGTAACTTGTCTTCACCTAGTAATTTTATAGTTTTTCCTATGGTGGAATCTTTGACTATTTGGTTGGAAATAGACATTTTAAAATGTAAATGTGGTTATATTGGGTTAGTCTTTTTCTGAATCACAGAAATAACTCTCACCCTCTCTTTTCCTTTCTTTCCTTCTTTTTTTTTTTTTATTAAATCATAACTTTGTACATTGATGCATTTATGGGGTTCAGGGTACTGCTCCAATATATAATGTGAAATGCTGACATTGAACTATGTAACACATCCATCACAATTATACTCATTTCTTTTTTTCTTTCTTTCTTTTTTGCAGTTTTTGGCAGGGGCTGGGTTTGAACCCACCACCTCCAGCATATGGGGCTGGCGCCCTGCTCCTTTGAGCCATATACTCATTTCTTAATTACTTTTGAAATGTACCCTTGTATCATGCACATTAGGTGAGGTCCCCCCAAATACCCCTCCCTCCTTCAATATCCCCTCTCCCTCCTCTTCCCTTCTACTTTCTGGACTATAGTTATGTTTTGCCATTCATATGAGTGTGTAGGTGATTATATATTGATTTCATAGTACTATTGAGTACATTGGATACTTTTTTTGCCCATTCTTGAGATACTCTACTAAGAAGAATATGTTCCAGCTCCATCCAGGTAAACATAAAAGATGTGAAGTCTCCATCTTTTTTATGGCTGCATAGTACCCCATGGTGTACTTAATACCACAATTTCTTAATCCATTCATGGGTCAATGGGCCCTTGGGCTGTTTCCATGTCATGGCTATTATGAATTGGGCTGCAATAAGCATTCTGGTGCAAATGTCTTTGTTGTAAAATAATTTTTGATCATCAGGGTATATACCTAGTAGAGGAATTGCAGGACCGAAGGGTAGGTCTACTTTTAGTTCCTTGAGTGTTCTCCAAACTTCTTTCCAAAAAGGTTGTATTAGCTTGCATTCCCACCAGCAGGGTAGAATCATTCCCTTCTCTCTGCATCCATGCCAACATCTCTAGTTTTGGGATTTTGTGCTGTGGGCTTATCTTACTGGAGTTAGATGATATCTCAAAGTAGTTTTGATTTGCATTTCTCTGATGATTAAGGATTAAGACAGGCGCATGGCCTACAAACGCATGAAAAATGAGCATGTTTTCATGTGTTTGTAGGCCATGCGCCTGTCTTCATCAGAGAAGTTTCTGTTCAAGTCTCTTGCCCACATAGAAATTGGGGTTATTTATTCTTTTCTTACTGATTAGTTTGAGTTTTCTGCAGATTCTAGTTATCAGACCATCGTCAGAAACATAACCTGTAAAAATCTCCCATTCTGAAGGTTATCTGTTTGCTTTACTTACTGTGCTCTTGGCTGTGTAAAAGCTTTTTAGTTTGATCAGATCCAAATAATGTATTTTTGGTGTTGTTTCAATTGCCGGGGGGGTCCTCCTCATAAAATATTCTCCCAGGCCAATTTCTTCAAGTGTCTTCCCTGCACTCTCTTCTAGTATTTTTATAGTTTCATGTCTTAAGTTTAAATCTTTTATCCAGCGAGAATCAATTTTTGTTAATGGTCAAAGGTAGGGGGTTCCAGTTTTAGTCTTCTATAGGTCGCCAGCCAGTTCACTAAGCACCATTTGTTAAATAGGGAGTCTTTCCCCCACTGAATATTTTTGATAGGCTTGTCAAAGATCAAATGACGATAAGTAGCGGGGTTCATCTCTTGGTTCTCTATTCTGTTCCATAAATCTACCACTCTGTTTTTGTGCCAGTACTATGCTGTTTTGATCACTATAGATTTATAGTATAGCCTGAAGTCTGGTAATGTGATACCTCCTGATTTGTTTTTATTTATGAGTGATGTGTTTCCTATTCAAGGTTTTTTCTGATTCCATATAAAATGAAGTACTATTTTTTCAGGGTCTTTAAAGTATGGCAATGGTGCTTTAATAGGGATTACATTAAATCTGTAAAGTGCTTTGGGTAGCATGGACATTTTAACAATGTTGATTCTTCCCAGCCATGAGCATGGTATGTTTTTCCATTTCTTAACATCTTCAGTTATTTCTTTTCTCAGAGTTTCATAGTTCTCTTTATAGAGATCTTTCATGTCCTAGTTAGATACACTCCCAGATATTTCATCTTCTTTGGCACTATAGTAAAAGGAATAGAGTCCTTAATTGTCTTTTCAGCTTGACTATTGTTAGCATATATAAAAGCTACTGACTTGTAAGTATTGATTTTGTATCCTGAGATGCTGCTGTATTCCTTGATCACTTCTGAGAGTTTTGAAGTTGAGTCCCTAGGATTTTCGAGGTATAGGATCATATCATCAGCGAAGAGTGAGAAGTTGATCTCTTCTGATCCTATTTGGATACCCTTGATCACCTTCTCTTGCCTGATTGCGATGGCTAAGACTGTCATTACTATGTTGAATACCATTGGAAACAGTGGGCATCCTTGCCTCGTTCCTGATCTGAGTGCAAATGTTTTCAATTTTCACACCATTCAATATCATATTGGCTGTGGGTTTGCTGTAAATGGCCTCTATCAGTTTAAGAAATGTTCTTTCTATGCCTATTTTCTTAAGAATTCTGATCATGAAAGGATGCTGGATATTATCAAAGGCTTTTTCTATGTCAATTGAGAGAACCATATGGTCTTTGTTTTTTATTTTACTGATGTGATGTATTATATTTATAGATTTGCATATGTTGAACCAACCCTGTAACCCTGGAATAAAACCAACTTGATCATAGTGTATAATTTTTTTGATGTATTATTGAATTCTGTTTGCTAAGAGCTTATTGAATATTTTTGCATCAATATTCATTAATGATATTGGTCTATAATTTCCTTTCTTTGTTGGATCCTTTCCTGGTTTGGGGATCAGGGTGATATTTGCTTCATACAATGTGTTGGGAAGTATTCCTTCTTTTTCTATGCTTTGGAAAATGTTGTATAATATAGGAACTAGTTCCTCTTGAAAGGTTTGATAGAATTCAGATGTGAAGCCATCTGGTCCCAGACTTTTCTTTTTAGGGAGATTTTTGTATTGTTGAAGCTATTTCAATGGTTGATAAAGGTCTATTCAAGGTTTCTAATTCTCTCTGGTTGAGTCTAGGAAGGTGGTGTGCTTCCAGGTATTGGTCCATTTCCTTCAGATTTTCATATTTCTGGGAATAGAGATTTTTGTAGTAATCATTGAGGACTTTTTGAATTTCTGAAGTGTCTGTTGTTATTTCTCCTTTGTCATTTGTGATAGACAATATTAGAGATTTTACTTTTCTGTTTCTGGTTAGGTTGGCCAATGGTTTATCAATTTTATTAATCTTTTCAAAAAACCAACTTTTTGTTTTGTTGATCTTCTGAATGATTGTTTTGTTTTCAATTTCTTTTAATTCTGCCCTAATTTTGGTTATTTCTTCTCTTCTGCTGTGTTTGGGGTTGCACTTTTCTTCCTTTTCCAGTTGCTTGAGATGATCCATTAAGTTGTTGGCTTCCTCTCTTTGTGTTTTCTTGATGAAGGCTTCCAATGCTTCCAGTCCCTCCAGTCCCTCTTAGGACTGCCTTTGCAGTATCCCACAGGTTTTGAAAATTTGTGTCTTTGTTATCATTTTGTTCCAAAAATTTGGTGATTTCCTTCTTAATCTCATCTTTGACTCAGCTATCATTCAGAATAAGATTATTTAGCTTCCATGACTTTGTTTGAGTATGAAGATGCCCGTCGCTGTTGAGTTCAATTTTTGTTCCATGGTGGTCTGAGAAGATAAAAGGAATAATTTCTACACTTTTAAATTTGCTGAGGTT
The DNA here is from genome assembly GCA_963574655.1 of Perodicticus potto. NCBI lineage: Eukaryota > Metazoa > Chordata > Mammalia > Primates > Lorisidae > Perodicticus > Perodicticus potto. Next base: position 26,427 of record CAUYRH010161262.1, read on the forward strand.
AGACTTGTGTCCTGGGATATGATCTATTTTGGAGGATGACCCATGGGCTGATGAGAAAAATGTATATTCAGTTTTATTAGGGTGAAATGTTCTCTAGAGGTCTGTAAAGTCCATTTGTTCTAGGGTCAGGTTTAAGTCCAATATTTCTTTGTTTAGTTTCGTCTTGAAGGATCTATCCAAAACTGTCAAAGGGGTGTTAAAATCTCCAGCTATTATAGTGCGGGAAGATAGCAAGTTGTTCATATCCATTAGGGTCTGCTTTATGAATTGAGGAGCATTCTGATAGGGTGCATAAATGTTAATTATTGAAATCTCTTCATGTTGGGTGTTTCCCTTGACAAATATGTAGTGACCTTCCTTATCTTTCTTTATCTTTGTTGGTTTAAAGCCAATTTTATTTGCTACTAAAATTGCAACCCCTGGGCTCGGCACCTGTGGCTCAACGGGCTAAGGTGCCAGCCATGTACACCTGAGCTGGTGGGTTTGAATCCAGCTCGGGCCCGCCAAACAACAATGACGGCTGCAACCAAAAAATGGCTGGGCGTTGTGGCAGGCACCTGTAGTCCCAGCTACTTGGGAGGTGGAGGCAGGAGACTCACTGGAACCCAGGAATTGGAGGTTGCTGTGAGCCGTGATGCCATGGCACTGTATCCAGTGTGACAGCTTGAGGCTCTGTCTCAAAACAAACAAACAAAAAATTGCAACCCCTGCTTTTTTCTGGTTTCCCTTTGCCTGTAATATACAAGTCCATCTCTTCACCCTGAGTCTATTTTTAACCTTTAAGGTGAGGTGAGATTCTTATACACAGCAGATATCTGGTCTGAGTTTATATATCCAGTTGGCCAGCATGTGCCTCTTTAGAGGACAATTTAAATCATTCATGTTAATTGAGAGAATTGATAAGCCTGATAAGCCTGGTTGTAATTTGGGTGTCATGATTTTTGGATGTCCAGTGGACATTTTTAATCCTTTCACCACTGTGGAAGTTGGTTTTTGTTTTTTGTTTTGTTTTTTTGTTTTTTTTTCAGTTTTGACCAGAGCCAAGTTTGAATCTGCCACCCCCAGTATATGGGGCTGGTGCCCTACTCCTTGAGCCACAGGTGCTGCCTGGAAGTTGGGTTTTGTTCAAAAATTTCTGGATGAGTTTACTTTAGAGGTAGAGCATTGTGCTGGTCATTGTGCAGGATGGGTCTGAGAATATCCTGGAGAGCTGGTTTAGTTATGGAAAATTTCTTCAACATGTCTAAGTCATTAAAGTATTTCATTTCTCTATCATAAATGAAACTCAGTTTAGCTAGATAGAGATTCCTGGGCTGGAAGTTGTTTTGTTTTAGGAGACTTAAGTTCAATGACCATCTTCTTCTGGCTTGAAACATTTCAGCTGAGAGATCTGCAGTCATTCTGATATTTCTCCCTTTGTAGGTGATGCTTTTCTTACGTCTGGCTGCTTGTAGAATTTTCTTCTTCATCTTAACTTTGGCAAAGTTAATCACAATGTGTCTAGGAGATGCTTTATTTGGATTGAGTCTTGCTGGGGTTCTGAAACTGTCTGCTACCTGAAGTTCTGTATCTCTTGCAATTCTTGGGAAATTCTCCTCTGAAGTCTCTTTGAGTACAGCATCTGTACCTTTAGGACCATCCTCTTCTCCTTCAGGAATTCCTATAAGATGAATGTTTGATCTTTTGGAGTGATCCCACAACTCTCTGGGAATGATCAGTTTTTGCTCTCCATTTGTTTGCCTCTTTGAGTGTTTGGGAATGTTCAAAAGCTTTGTCTTCAGTTTCATAAATCCCTTCTTTTGCCTGGTCAACTCTATTACTGAGGGATTCTATCTTATTTTGGAGCATCTCCACTAACTTTTTCATTTCCTTGAGCTCTGCTATCTCTTTTCTCATTATGTCCATATCTTTGGTGACTTTGTCTTTGAATTCATTAATTTCTTGAGACAACTTTAGAACTACTCTTTGGAATTCAATTTCTATCTTTTCTTCCATTCTATTTATCTTATTTGCAATCCATATTCTGAATTTGATTTCAGACATTCCTGCCATTTGTTTATGTATGGCATCTTCAGTTGTATCTCCTTTGCCATTTCTTGGGGGGATTGATCTAGTGTGGTTATTCACATTGCCAAAGTTCTTCTGTTGGGTCCACACCATGTTTATTTTCCACCATTTGGTTATTGGAACTAGTAGGATGAGATTGAATTGGGATTCCCAGGTAGTAGAGATAGCCCCTTACCAAAGGGCTAGGCTTTGTAATTGTGGCTTGTCTCCTATAACCTTACAAAGGCCTTATCAGAGTTTTATCCAGAGACTCTGAGGACCTACTTGGTTAGATAGTGCAAGCTAGCTTTGTTTTGATATTAGCCAACCTCTACCCTATCTTAAGAAACCACAGTATTAGGCTTAAATCTCAACTGTGAAGAGATACAAACAGCTGTGTCATTCAGCCCCCACCCTTCAGTTCTTTTCCACTACAGAACTCAAAGGTCAACCTCAGATTGTCCCCAAGTGGACAGCCTGAGACACGGGTTCCAACTGAATTGTCTCAGGCAGTGCAAACCCTGCCCAACAGAGAGGGATTCAAGGATCTCCAACAGCACAATTGGAGCCAGGGATCCACACTCCTGCCCGCCAGACTCAGTCCACACTGTTGGTGGCTTCTCTGCTCACAGGCCTAGCTGGAGCCAGGGGCCACGCCCTCACCCACCGGTCTCAGTCCACATCCAGCTAGCCTCTGCTTGACAGACCAGTTGGGATCAGTGGACCACGCCCCCACCTGCCAGTCTTAGTCCACTGCCTGGCAAGCTTCTATTCGCAGGCTCTGTTGGAGTCAGGGCACTGGCCCCGCCCTCTGGTCCCAGTCCACACATAGCTAGCCTCTGCTTGCCAGACCAGTTGGAGCCTCTGCTTGCCAGACTCAGTCCACTGCCTGGCAAGCCTCGATTTGCAGGCTCTGTTAGGGTCAGGACACCACACTCCACCTGCAGGTCTCTGTCCTCAGCTGGTAAGTCTCTGATCAACAGCTCCACTGGAGACAGTGGGCCACACCCTAGCCCTCATGTCTTGGTTCTCACCAAGTAAGCCATTGCTCCAGGGTTCTGTTGGAGTCAGGGGACCACACCCTTGCTCTCAGTTTGAAGTCTATGCCTATCAATCCTCTGCTCGCAGACCTAGCAGGGGCTGGGGAACAGCCCTGGCTATCGAACTCAGTCTACACGGGGAAATCATTCTCCCGCTGTGGGTGCTGTCAGAGTCGGGGGTTCTGCAGGCCGTCCCATCAGATATAGCCCGAGGGTCAACACTACCACTGGCCCAGTATAGTCATAACCAGGGGACTGCTCCTCCTCCCACCAAGTGTCCCTTTCTCCTCACACCCTCTTTCTTCCCTGTTAGATTCCATCCTGATGGTTGGTGGTCCACACTATGCCCAGATCTCTCAGGACAAGACCAAACACTCTGTGCTCTGCAGGGGGAAGAACTTCAGACCACCATGCCAGGGGGAAAGGGTGGACTGGGAGTTTTAACTTGTGGGGAAAAATATCTGTCCAATTTTATATCTGGTGCGGTGGTGTCAAGGTAGATAAGTGGGACCTCCCTGGAGAAAGAGACCTGGAGTTTAGCAGCTCTCTCCAGCAAGGTAAAATGAAAGGTCTCTTGTTCCCTGCTTGTTTGCAGATAGCCTGCAACAGGCCTCCTGCTTGAGGGAGAGGTCTCCTGTCCTCTAGTCAATAGGCTTTGTACCTGTAATTTGTTTTCTTGAATGCTCTTCCTTGGAGTTACAGCTTGCCAAACTTCTTTCTTGGCTCAGCTCCCCATCTTTGGCTTCATAGAGTCTGATTCCATCCAGTTTTTCTTCCTCTGCTCAAGAGCCTCTGACAAGGGTTGCTACTAGTCAGCCATCTTCCCAGAATTCCACCCTCTCTTTTTCTTCAACAGATTCTGTATTATATGCAAAAATATAGATTTAAGAATTTATTCATGTTTCTAAGAAACCAGGAATACAGTAGGGATGGAAGTCAGTCAGATCTTTGTGGTGAGATGAATGCACTTGGAAAGGGCAGGCACAGTGAATGTCCCGACTTCCCAGGCTCCCCTTCTTACCTTGGCTGGAGCAGCCTGATGAGTCAGACTGGCAGTATTTTTTTGTTCTGTTATGCCTGATTGTACAACTTTACACGGATCAAGAGTGTGTGGGTGTCCCACTGCTTACTCCCCATTTTGATGTCAGAGGGTTTGGAATGGCATGTCATGCAAAAGGCTATGATTTCTATTCACGTCAAATCTCACAGGTGGAGGGAACATTTTACTGCAGATTTTGCTTAATGAAGTTACTTCTACATTGGTCCTCTTAACCTATAATAGGAAGGTTGCTTTGTTGATCTGGAGTCAGAAATTCTATTAAAGGACACATTCTGCAGAAAGGACACTCTCACCAAATCTCTCCAATCAATCTTCTTAACAACAGTGGCATTGATTTACATTGGCCTGATGTTGTAAAACCCAGAAATGACCACAGTTACTTGCAGCAATCTCATCAGGAGGCAAAATATATTTCTCTACCCCATCAATCTGGGCTTAATTTAACTAATAGCACATGGCAAAGGTAAGTTCTGAGTCTAGGCCTCAAAAGGTCTTGCATACTTTATTCTCACTCTTGGAACTTTGCTGCTGCTGTGAGCAAGCCTGGGCTAGCCTGCTGGGTAAGTCATGTGACCCAGTCATCCTGGCCTTGCCATCCAGTAGACATATAAGAGGCCATCTTAGACTATTCAGTCCCCAGCTGATCTGCCTGCTGACCACAAATGCATGAGCGAGCCCAGCCAAGGTTAGCCAAGGCTGGTGAGCTCAGTAGAACCACCTTTTTGACCAATAGATCATGAGATGTCATAAATGGTTGCTCTTTTAAGCCAGTGGGGTTTGGAGTTGTTCGGTAAAGTCTAGATACAGGGAGTGCAATTCTACTGCAGTAGAAGCAGGTCCTAGTGGACTTCAGGGCAGAGGAGGATGAAGGAAGGAAGGGAGGTAGAGAAAAAGGAAGAAGAGGAATGTGTGGTCCCCACCTTCCGTATGCCCAGAACACATCTCCTGAACATTACAGCAGAAGATTACACATAAGGGAGGAGATTGATATCTCCTAATTAGTCAAGATCCCCAAAAGACTTGCCAAATTGAGCCCATCTTATTTCTGGCAGTGAAGGTTGAAAATAGCAAGTCCATAACAAGAAGATGTATAATTCCATCTGTTTACTCACATCTATAGAAAATTCAAACTACTTGTTTATCCCCACCCCCAGCCCCCAAAGATGAGGAATCACAATTCAACTCTACTGAATGCCACATTGGAGAAGTAACCAGGTAATGATTATGCCAAAAGTATAATTTTGGAAAACAGACATCTTCTTGGGTTTCAATTTAATTCATCAGAGCCCTTGATGGATGTTCCTTCTGTGTGCTGAGCCCCTCTGGATCAGATCACGTGCTGCCCTGAAAGGAGGAGGTGAGGGGTGGAGACCTGGGAGCATTTGATCTGACTGCACATAAGGAGCAGTCAGAAAGCCACATGGGAGAAGGTGGCATTGTGCTGTGTGAGGGAAAGGATGACAACTGAGTGTGACAAGGGCTGTCAAAGACTCACAGGGAGTGGTTCAGAACCACTGGCTTAGGTTTTCAAGCCTCAGTTTCCTCGTTTATAAACTTTGCACTGGGCCAGTTATTACATTTCTGATCCTGAGATAAGTCTTTATTCTGAATGTCTGTGGCTTATTCATACTTTGAAAAAGTAATTTGAAGGTTCTAATGAAAGCTTTTGTTTATTACCTGATTTGATTGCCTGGTATGCGCCAGACTCTGAGAAGCACCAGGCATATAATCCTGAACAAAACACAGCGCCTACCTTTGAGGAACCTAGTTATACAACCCACACAGCAGGGAAAGAGTTCTGTTGAGGCAAATGACTGGCCCTTCCATGATGGGGGACTGGGTAATCAGAGAAGGCTTTCCAGAGGAGAAATTCCTGTAGAAATAGCTGAAGGCAGAGTGGCACTAGTCAGATGCAGAAGCATTTGTAAGGACTAGCCAAGCATAGGTGTTTTTCTGACTTGGTTCTGTTGCAGAGAAGCAGTAAGACATCTGTCCAGACAACTGTGTACCTTGAGCACTTTATTACTTAAGAATCTACAGATTTTAGGACTACTTTGAGATTTTACAAAACCTTTTATGTACTTGTTGTCATGGAGCCCTGTTTTATTATTTATGAGAACATGAGGAGCAGAAGAATTAGAGACCTTTAGTCAGACTTCATCACATTCCGTGGAAAGGAGATAATTGCAATTACTGCTAAAATTAATGTGCAGTCAAGCACACACTCTGGCACGTTGCACATGGAACAGGTCACACTGCAGAAAAAGGAGTTGGTAAAGGGTTTTAGGGTTTGGTATGTGTATTCATTTTAACATCAGCAGTTACAATGCAGAAAATGTAAAAATTACTCATAATTGCATTATTCTCATGACCATTTTTTGAATTTTGAATATTTTAACAATCACTTACCTGCTTTAAAAAATATGTAATCACAGTGGATGTCCATGTACAATCTGGAATTCTGATTTTTTGCTACTTAATATTATAGTATAGGATTTGCTCATTGCTCCATTGTCTGTATAACCATAACCATAATTTTAAGACCTACAGAATATTCTATCCAAGGGATGCACTGTGATTTACTATTTTCCTGCTTCTTGAACATTTGCACTGATTCTATTATTTAATTGTCAATAATGCTGTGATAAATACCCACAATGCCATTGGCCTTCCCTAGGATGATGCTGTTTGACAACTCTGGGGACACCCGAAATTCTGTGATAGGTTTATGACAAGGAAGGACTGAATCTGTCCTTTACACAATGGAAATATTCAGCCTAATGTTTGCACAGCCCAGGCCCCTGACACGGACATGGGAAAGCTGCTGCTGTCCGTGGCCGACACGGCCCATGGTTTGTCCCTTCTAACTTAAAATCTGGTGTGGGTGATGTGATGGGTGGAGCTGAGCAACTGGGAAAATGAATGTCTTAACCTGTGTTCTCTAGGAAAGAGAGCTGAAAGCAGGTTACTTAACTCATGATTGGGCATAAGAATTGGGCATAACTCAATATTGGGGCAAGAGGCTGTGCAAGGGACAGCTTCTCAGGGTAGTCCCTTCAGAATAGAATGGAGAGGCATTTATACCCCATCCGTACCTCGCAGTAGCACAGGTTTGTCAAATGCTGCATCGGTCCCCTGAACTTTCAGGCTGAACGTGCTTGAGCCAAGTAAATGCACTTTCATGTCTTGACTCCAACGGTTCAGCATCAGCATGAGGTGTGGTGCTATCTGGTTGTTCTGGGTAAGGTCAATAGGAATATGTGCAGATAGGGTCACTGGAAAGATATGACATGCGAAAATAACTTGCAGCATAAAAGGCATTTTACCTTCTTTCGGCCTTTTACAGCCTTTTACCTTCTTTCTTGAGAGCTACGCTTTTTCTCATAAGCTAAGAGCCTCTCCACCATCATGTGGGCAGTCAAAAGGGGGAGGCACATATCCATTTAAATTTGTCTATTTTTTTCAGGGTATATTTGAAGAGCAAGTTCTATTGATAGGAATCATGGACACTGAAAATAACGAAGAAATAAAACCCTGTGAATAGATTTCGTGCAAATTAAAGGGAAAGTCATTCCTGAAATGGCTTTTGGCAATAGTTATCATTTAAGATGTGAGAGTATTGAACATATATTCTGGACTGTCTTATCAATGCCGTCTAATGAGCTTTGAATTTTTTGTTCTCTCGGATTTTGCATGACAGTCATGATGTTTCTTTCTAACTATTTTGTCTTCCATATGCTTTATCGATAAATTGTTTTAGGAACTAGTAGTACTTACACATAACTTATCTTTGGACAGCAAAGGAAGGAATTCAAACTCCTTTTTTTTTAGTAACTTCACTTTTTATTATCAAAGTCGTCTTGAATATTGACCGTCATGATGACAGAGGGAAGGAGAGAACCCTGAGTGTCTAGGACCTTAGTTGTCCTTTCTGTTCACAGCCAGCACTAGTCCCCAACACCCCGTCTCCCACAACCACAAGGGGGCCTGATGTGCAGCCCTACTGTATGTGTAAAAGGGGAAGAACCATGAATCTTTGACCAACTGCCCCAATGACTATCACAGCAGGGTGGACATTTTTAGCAGTTAATGTTACAGAAAGTCTGTATGACAAATAAGATGTGGCAGGTTTGAGGCTGTGGCACGTATGGCATTTTTATACATTTAAATTACAGAAAGGCTTATTTATAAAATGAATATGTAGCAGGTTTGAATGTATAACCACCAACACAGCTGTTCAGAAAGGTTTAAAAAAACTTTATTTGCTTTAAATTACTGTAAATCTTACTCTGAGTCCCCATTCCCCATAGAACAGTGGGAGAGGCAGTCTCAGTCTGGCTGGAGCTCCCTTGCTTCGGGGTTACTCCACCGGGAGATGGGTGTCTAGCTCTAGCCTTTCGGAGGTGTTCTGGCCTTCAGCCCACTGGGCACCACTGCGGTGTATGTTAGTCAAGCCCACATGGGACCCTTCTGGGGCTGGTGGCTCTGCTGCTTCTGGACAAGCCAGCAGGCACCAGAGTCTTTGCTCAGTTTGGGAAGCCCAGGGGCTAATGCCAAGCCCCTCATCAAGGCATTGCACTGCACTCCTGGAGGCTGCCACTTCCCTAGGCCATTGTCACCAAGCAGGACCTGAGTCCCTCTCAACCTGGAGACCACCAGCCTTTGTCCCTTCTCCAATATGAAGCCAACTCTCCCTGTCCTCATGCCTCCTCCAAGAACAGGAAGGACTGCTGGCCCTCGGCAGCTTCTCTTTCGCCACTTACCTCTGAGCTCACCTATTGCACCTGTGGCATAGGAAGCCCACTGCGTGTGATTAGTATCATGGCTGAGAGAATTAAAGGAGACCTATGGAGACGAATGCTACAGTGAAATTCCAAATAATGTGAATGAAGTGTTACTGGTAACTAGCAATAAATAAGGGACAGAGCAGGGCGGGGCTGGGAGAAGGAAATGAATAGTGATTGGTAACCACTGTGCGCCAGTCCTTGGTAAGGCGTTTTCACGTTATTTCACTTCACCATCACAGCAATGCTAGGAAGCAGAGAATATGAGCCCATTTTACAGAGGAAGAAACTGAAGCTCAGAGGTTCTCTGTATGCATAGAACAAAGTAATGACGACAGCTACTATCTATAATGCTATTGAACACCAGTCAGTGACAGAAGCTCTTTATGAATATACACTCATTTATCTTCACAAAAACTTCACAAGGTAGGAACAACAGGTCTAATATTTCTATTTTAAAGATGAGGAAATTGAGTCATAGACCGTTCAAAAGACTCACCCAAGGTCACACAGCTAGAACACTGTGAGGTCAGATATGACCCTTGGCGGTCTGGCTCCAAAGCCCATGCTGTAAGCCACTGTGCTGTGCTGCTGAGGGAGAGATGGAGAGATAGAGAGAGAAGAGAGACAGAGACAAGAGAAACAGGGAGAGAGACAGAGGCAGAGAGAGGTCAGAGACAAATTCTAAAATTGGAATATATTCTTGAAATTACTTACTTAAGACTATCTCCAAGAAGTTCCATGCATTTCCAAGGCTTAGCCTCAGAAAAAGTCCTGGGATACAGCCTGACAACCGAGGTCAATGAAGAGTGAACTCTGTCCTGACTTCCCAGAGAGAGACACATAATCGTCCTGTGTCCCTAACTCCTTTCAGCTGAAAGATAAATTAAAATTGCCTACCATTGCCTATCATCGGAGTAGAGAGGCTGTGTCAGCAGTCCAGTGGGGCAGCTGATGACTTGGTAGTTGAATACTCAAAACAGCTTTCCTGAAAATAGAACATTAAGACGGAGATTTTTTCCTTCCCAGGTGCTATTTGTTGGCTGGAAGCCAGACGCTTTTAAACATGAAGACTGTGTAAACTATAATACTTGAGGTCAACTCTTTGTAAACAGCCCTATGTTTGTACAAAGTAATGTTGCCCCTTGGGTATGAAAGCTTAAATATTCTTGGCTCTCCAAGCAGCCAAGTTACACTTAGTCCAAGGAGGTAGGTACACTATATTAATTTCCCAGAGGAAAACAAAAAAGATCATTTTCCTTCTTTTAGCGTCTTTCAGTGGCAACTTTGAACAAGTGGACAGAAAGATTAAGTGACTTGTTTCTGTCTTGGAAAGAGGACTAAAGACAAGCTTTTCTGATACTCAGCTGCTAATCAGAATAAAAAAGACTAAATTCCATGCATTTTATTTTACTAATTCTCCAAAAATCTAAAGGCTGATGTGGTATTTTAAAACGATTTTACAACAGACTGTACATCTTTCAATGGAATTTATAACTAGTGACCATATTTGGTTTTTAGTATTATTACTTAGCATATTTATTTAAACATCAGACACAAGGCCTGGAAGTGATCATCACACAAACTATTTTACACATGAGTTGGATTTTTTTTTAATAAAAAAATAGCTAGTTTTTATAGATGCAATGAATATAAATCTTAATCAGATGATCAAAATAAATGTGGCTCAGATATTAAAAACTCACTTGGAATCACAGACAGATGTTTTGTACTTAATGCATTAAAAATATTCCTGAAAAGTTTCACTTGAACCAAAGTTTTGTTAATGGAGTTACGACTTATAAATAGGAGGGAAAGTGGCGATGTGAGGGGTTACCCTGATGGACCATTTCATGAATCAAATGAACCATATTGTGTCAGTCTTCATTTTGAAAACTATATTTTTTCCCTCATTCTTGCAGAATAGGTTGAGGCACATTGCAAAGCATACTTGATAAATTTGAATTTTTGTATTTTGGCTCATGAAAACTGGTAGAGCATGCAAACACAAAGAAAGTTTTTAAAAAGTCTCACTTAAAATAATTTCTATAAATTTTTGACAATGTCTAAAATGACATTTTGAAAGGCTAAAGAGAGTTTTATCATTTATGCCAAAGTGTACTTCTTACCAGCATAAATTTACTTTTTACTGTTTATCAATTTATAGTTGTAGGATTTTATTTCCTTCCATCAAAAAAAAAAAAGGGTCCTGGATTAGAGCATCTGCTGGCATTTGGGGTTTCAGTCGTCCTATTACAGAGACATTCGTACATACTCTGCTATTTAAAATTTTTTCAGGTGAGTTCGAGAATTTTAAAATTTTATTTTAGAAAATACTCTTGTGGGTGGCCCCTGTGGCTCAAGGAGTAGGGCGCTGGCCCCATATACCAGAGGTGGCAGGTTCAAACCCGGCCCCCTGCCAAAAATTGCAAAAAAAGAAAAAAGAAGAGACTCTTGTGAATTTGTTTACAATACAGTATTGAACTTAAATATATGCTGAATTTGCTGCTTGTATAAATGATCAGATCCAGATCCATCGACTTCTCTGGCAATTTCTAAAAACAAAGCAAAACTAGGAAGAAGGCAACAATTTACACAGGAAGCATAATTTGAAATTTAAATACACTAATTATGGCAAGAAAAGTTATAAACATTAATGGGACAAAACCACTTGTCTTTAAAGTCTGTACACATTCCTATTACCCTGGGAGGTTTTTACTTGTTTTCTAATTTTTCTCTTACTGAATGAACATATCAATTTGCTGTGGATTATGATGAATGTTCTTAAGTACCTAATAGATGTAATGTGGGAAATTTTATATTTTACAGAAACAATGAAAAAGAGACACTTTAAATTAATGCCACCAACACATTTTATTGTGAACAATGCATGCATTTTACATAACGTTTGCCACAGAAATAATGAAACAAATGAAAGTGTGCTGAAAATTACTTCCAGATATAAAGGTAATCCTTCATTCTTGCTTTAAAATGTTATTAACTCCCGATCACTGCCCTAGTGCTTTTTCCTTTTAGTTCCTTCCACCCTTTTATCTCTTTCAGCCCAGAAAGCAGGTGTGGGAGGAAATTGGTTTCTCTAGGAACTCTCCTTCCAGCCACAGTCAGCTCAGATTCGCTCCGTTCTCAAGATCCCGCGTTAGGCTTTGGGTCTGGATGAAAACCCTCAGCACATTCTGAAATTTAATGCTGCATTTTCATATGCTTAGACCTAATTTACCCTTTTAAAGAAAGTCTGCATATTTCTTCCATCTTAAGAGCCTCACTTCCCCACAATGTGGAAAATGCCTGGAGGCAGAAGGGTAAAGCTGGTTCTTCCGAGGTTTCTGAGTGGGGGCGTGGAAGTCGAACCTGTTGGTGGCTGATGTGTTTTCGGCCGCCTCCCGCACAAGCTTTAGAGATGTGGAACCGGCAGAGATGTCTCACAGCAGCTCTGCCTGGAAGGTGGACCCAGTGACCTCTAAGCTGGTAAGCTGACCCCTCACCAATTCCTTTCCCCTTCCTTTAGGAGTCGAAACTTTGAAGACTTTTTTTTCTTTAGGAGGTTGTGACTGCAAATAAAGAATAATCACATCCATTGCCCACTGACCGTGACCCGGGGGTCTCAGGCCAAAGCGGAAGAGCCACAGCCGAGGGGAGGGTGTTCTCCCTCAGCACAGCTTCAGATGCGAAGTTTCTAGATTGCAGCTACACGTTTCACCCGTCCAGATATTTGCAATTGGAAGGGCTTCCCTCCTGATATTTTTGGTAATAAAGGAGACAGTCATTTCTTAGAGCTCTTGAAATCAGCAAGATAAACGTTCTGCGCACAGCTGAGTCTCCCGAGCCTTTGGCGTTTTCACTGGGAAGGGGGAGGGGCCTCATGGGCGGTCAGACTTGGGGGACTGAACTCTTAGGAAGTCTTCGTTCCATAAAACCTAGACCATCACTCCAGCTCCCACCTACCGGGACTCATTTCTTAAGAAAGAAAAATACAAAACTTGCCAGTCGTCTAGGCGAGGGGCAAGAACGGATTAACTCCCGAGAACGCGCAGATCAGCAGACCCAGAGTGGTGTAGACGCCTCGCGTGGGGCAAGCCCCGAGGGCCCCAGCAGTGGCGTGTCCCGAGCTACGGTGTGCACCTTTCGCATTAACGAACAGTCCTTGGCTGCACTCGGATTGTTCCCTCCCTCGCCCCTCCTTCCTGAGTCCCTGGCCACGGCCGCCTTTTCTCCCACGCCCCCTGGACCAAAGATCCCTTCGGCCAGGTGGGGTTGGGGGGTGTCTGGGCTTCAGGCAGGAGCGCGCAAGGGTTAGTGACCGGGGCCTGAGGCCGGGCGCGGTGGCCGTCGGAGGCGGGGGCGCTGTTCGGACAGCAGTGCGCCTGGCGGCGGGCGGGAGAGCTGCCAGGCTGACGGAGAGGCAGCCCGAGTGGGGGCCGCTCCGCCGCCGCCGCCGCCGCTGTGATGCGGAGCCCGCGCCGCGCGGGGCGGTGGAGTCAGAGCCCGGGCGCGGGAGCACGAGCTGCAACATCAGCACCGGCGGCGGCGGCGGCACCTGCACCAGCTCCCGGGCCCCGCGCTGCGCTCTCCGCCCCGCCGCGCCCGGGGCCGCGGGCCCGCGCTCTCTATGGATGTCAAGGCGGCCCCCAACGGGGTGGCCACTATCGAAGACCGGATCCTGCGGATCACCGGCTACTATGGCTACTACCCGGGTTACTCCAGCCAGAAAAGTAAGACGCCCCGGGGCTGCCGTGCGCGAGGCTCGGAAGGGAGGTGGGCGCGCGGTCCGGACACCTGCAGCCCTGCGGGCGCTGTCAACGCTACCCTCCCGGCGGCCGGGACCTCGGGGGCAAAAAGTGTGTCCGCTGTCCTCGGTGCTGAACCGTGAGAGAGCCAGAGGGCCCTGGCCGGTTGCGCCCAGGAGTTTAGAAACAGTGGCCGCGGAGGGGACCTGGGAGCGCTCCTGGCGGCTGTCGGCCAGCTGCACCGCGGTTGATTTTCGCCTGGAGAAGGCGAACATGGCTGTTCACTTAGCGGAAAGTCAGCCCCAGGGGCTACGCGCCCCCGACCCCCCCTTCCCGAGCGCCAGGCTGCGGCCGCGCTGGGGAGCAGGCTGGGGAGGCAGGGGGTGGGGCTGCGGGGGCCGCAGACGCGGACCTGGGTCCCGGCGCGGGCCGGGTCGGCTCGTTAGCTCGGGGCTATTGAGACGCTGCCAGCGCGGGAATTACTCCTGCGAAAACACGTCGCTGGGAGGTCCTGCCCCTGGGCAGTTCAGGTCCCCGAATCCCAGCGATTGGAGCCAGACACCCGTGCAGACCACGAGGGGAGGGTGGGACGGGGAGGCGCGCCAGGGCCGCCCGCCCCCGCCGCACGTCGCGGTCACCTCGGAGCCGAGGAGGCTGTTGTGTTGGCACCGGCTTTCTTCCGGCTGAGCGAGGTCATGCGGTGCGGCTGCTTTCATGTTTCTGGACCAGTTTTGGTGGGGAGGACGGAGAGGTGTGCTGTGCCCGCGGGTCCCTTCCCCCAACGCACGGACCCACTGGCTGTGTTTGCTGGGATCAGTTCTGCCAGAGACTGAAGTGAAGCTCGTTTTCTCTCTGAACTGGAGGGAGGGGTGTAATTTCCCTGCAGGTGGGATTTTGCTTTTTCTTTATCAATGCATTTCTGTCTCCATAGATGGAGCTTAATTGATATTTTTGCTGTTGTTTTTGCCAGAAGCCTTGGAAGCTCCTAGATGCATTTCTGATTGGTATTTGTCTGTGACATTTTGGGGTGCAATCAACGTTTCTGCGAAACAGGGGGCTCACACAAATTATGGCATATAGATGAGAAGATACTGTATTTTTCATGTAACTTTCTCTTCTACCAAGAGCTTTATTCCATGAGCTGTTCTCACGCGGATATTTTCTGGTTTAATATTTCATTTGTTTTCAGGAAAGGCCTGTCTGATTTCGATGGTTTGGGTCTAGCTGTTTTTAACATTAGAGGCTTACATTATTCATTTTCCATACAAAAGTAATTATATAGTGTTAGAGTTTTCTGGAAAGAAAATAACACACTATCGGAATGCACTTTGATGTCTCAGTACTAAAGATGCAAAAACTTCTTTCTTTCCTGTCTGCACAGGATTTCCTTTTCAACCCCAGAAACTTAACTGAAGGCACTAATATATCCCACCTGAATTTCACCTTTGATTTTTCTAAATTAGGAACCATGGGATTTTGGTTGATAAGAGAAGGTTGAAGCTGTCTCTGAAATTACAAGACTGAAGGTAGTTTACTAATATAATTTTATGACAATGGCACTTTGGTTAATAAAGAACAAACCAAGAAGAATGCAGAAAAAGTGACATTTTTAGATAAGGATGTGTTCGTACTGTATTTTTGCACTTGCTCAAATAGCTGCACATGTTTCATTTGCAATACAATAACAGGACTAAAAAAAATAAAAGGGAAGAACATTGTGCAAGGCTGCGCTGGGGGCTGAAAGGGACACAGATGTATTTGGCTTGCTTATTTGTGATGCACATTTACCTACCTTCAGGTTAAAGAGTTCAAACAGTAAGGCGGAGAATGTCACAAGAGCAGAGAGTAAGGTGACAGTCAACGCTCAGAATGTTCATGC
Source organism: Perodicticus potto (assembly GCA_963574655.1). Classification (NCBI taxonomy): domain Eukaryota; kingdom Metazoa; phylum Chordata; class Mammalia; order Primates; family Lorisidae; genus Perodicticus; species Perodicticus potto. The sequence goes on from CAUYRH010161262.1 coordinate 41,981, forward strand.
TTTCAGAGGTAGAGCGAGATTGCTATTTTGCACAGTGAGAGATTGGGAGAGGAGGAAGCTGGAGGAGGGCCAAGGAACCAGGCACCATGAAATATTCCTGTCCTAATGCAGGCTTTGACTAGTAAACAGACACATAGAAGCAAACCAGTATAATATTAACAATTGATTTAGCCATTACTGGCAGTGAGCAAAACTTGGGGGGAAACCTGGAGAAATGTATTTAAGAAAAAGCTACCATGATGAATATATAGCATGTGAAGGCAAGGTGATTTTGTCATTTTCTGAATGGTTACATATGAAGCCTTCAGGATGGGATGATCTCTTGATATCAGTGACATTTGCCTTTTTGCAGGTAGATGAGGACTCACCTCTGAGAAAATGCATCAAAGATCAGTCTTTGAATACAGTCCCTTCCACCGGGGGCAAGGTGAATGAGTGTATCAATGAATGGACACAGTCCATCCATGGAATTCAGGCCTAGGAAATTCACAAGAAATTGACCTAGGCATAGGAAATGGGGGTTCCACATTTAGTCCCAAG